>BOPN01003019.1:7500-15000 GCA_017312705.2 Penaeus japonicus | reverse complement strand
TCGGTATAACAGAAAACGTGCTGTCATAAGATGTGAAAAATGAGTACCAGTAGCGGTATATTCGAAAGTCGATAGTTAACGAATGAAATGTGATATCACGAATTACATGGTGCTGGATAAGATGTTTTAGGGTATCGATAAGATTACGAAAATTAGAGAATAGAACCAACGTTTTCCGTAAAAATGGTGACGTGTCGTGAATGACGTCACACAAAGGGACCTTTGTGGTCAAGTGAGGGGCGACCGCACAAAGACCTGGTTACGCCCAGAGCAAGGTGACATAAGGCGAGCCGAGGGGAACACGAGCAGGAGATTCTATCTGTCTTATCTGAGGTGAGAGTAGTGTGTTTCATTTAGTGACAGTGTAAGAGTATTTCAACAGGGTCAATATTTCAATTAATATAGAGAGGGATAATGATGATAATTGCCACAAAGAAATATATAATAGGGAGACTTATACTGGTAAATCTTGCTTCAGCCACCATCTTCCTCGCTTCTTGCCTCAGGCGCCTTTTACATCGCCATAAGGGTGACTTCCCCTCATGACACGTTCACCAAATTAAACCCGCTAAAAGTAAGTGCGCTCATTTCTGTCATACCATTAATGGGAAACCACAAACTATTGTAATAAAACATAGTTAAGATATTATTCAAATTGCGTATTATAATGTCACTGGCAGTAATTATAGGTCATGATATATTGTAAAAGTTTTATATCAACAGTGAAACTTAGATTTAATTTGGTATGTAAAACTTTTGTAAACTTAAAGTGATAAATTATTATCAATTTTTGAACTTGTGACTATGGTAAATTTGATTAAAAAACTTTCGATGTTATGTCTCACAAGATGTTAGTGAGATTGTTGATTAATCTCTGTAACACACTCCTAAAGTAAAGTTAATTCTCAGGAGCGGGTTCAAAGGCTGAGTTTGAAGACTGAGTTTGGAGACTGAGTTCAAAAGCTGAATTTAAGGCCGGAACTCCAGACCGGATGCTCAGGTCATGATTGCTCAAGACTAACACGTCACGACCAACTCTTAACGAAGAAGAAAGAAGATTGAAGACAGAAATCTTCAGAGAGTGTCAGAGTGATTGCTATGAGAGATATGTATAAGAAGTTATTTTTGTATGTGTTAAGTTATTATGTGATTTAATATACAATATAAGGCATGATTAGCCTAGTTTCATTGTAATTCCTTTTCACAGTAATTAAAACTGCAGGTGTAAACGGATAACCTTAACACGTCACGTTAGCAAGTTATTTTTATGATAAAAGAGGTTATCCTGATTTAAATTACCCATACTTTTAACCCTAGATATTTTGGGATATAAAAGAGAAATACCCAAAGTTAAATTGGGCACTACACTGGTGGCTCATGCGGTGAGATATTAAACTGCAGTTTCATTTACTGTGAAAGGAACAATATTTTAGTTGATAGAATTATAGAAGTTATCTAAAATGTCTGATAATGAAGTTACCATAAATCTTGGAGAGCCTCAAGGCAATCCTACAATTCAGGAAGTTCATATGGAGATAGGAACAATTCACAATGAAATTGCACTTATATTACGAAGGTTAGATGAGGAGACTGAAAAAAGAACAGAATTAGAGAGGGCTGTGAAGGACTTAACTTCTGAAGTTCGTTCATTAGCTTCGGAGGTTGCAACAAAGCCTAATCTTAACCTGACAGGTCCAGTAACAAGTACCCCGACCCCTGTAAACCCATATTATAACAGTAATGACATAGAGAAACTATGTCTAAAAGATTTACATCACGTTTGGGCCTCTATGCATATAAAAGATTTCGTAGATCAGATTAAACGCCTAGGATTCCCAGACGAACACTGTAAGAATATTGCAATCACTCGCATGGACAAGGAGCTGAGGTTGTTCATTGTAGGTGAAATGCAGAAATTCCCTAATGGCGGAACAATTGACGACATGGAGAATATTTTAAGTTGTCAGTTTAGTAGAAGATACGATGCTATAGACGCTTATAGAGAGTTATATAACTTATCATATAACTTGGATGATGATCCTCGGGCTTTTGTCAATCAATTCATTGTGAAGTTTAGGACCATTCGGAGTTTTTTCCCAAACACCCCAGCACCAAACGAGGAAGATATCTTGCACGAAATTATGATGGAAAATCTTCCCGCTGAGATTAAGGCCGCAGTAAAAGTATGTGCTAGGAGGGGCATGGGTGATGATTTCCTGAGAGAACTCGAGAAAGAAAGAGTATTTTGGAGGTCGAGAGTAAATAAGGTGGACGTAAGAGCAAAGGGAAATCCGGAATGGACTAGAGTGTGGGTTTGCGGTTGGTGTCAGGACGGAAGTAAGCATCTAAGAATAAACTGTCCACGTAAGCCAGAGGCCGGCAGTTGTTTTGATTGTTTGGCCCCGAAACGAAGGAAAGGACATGCTGGATGTCCTGGGAGACAGGACGCGGTCAGGAGGGATAGGAACACTAGTAATGAAAATGTCTTTGATGGTACTGTTATTGATCGATCCTCTGAAAAGCTAAGAACTTTCATTGAAAGAGAAGATATTTTAGATAAAATCGAGGAAAAATACCTTACGGCTGAAGATGAAAGAGAGATACTAACTGGCGTTAGAGTACGAATCACTTCGAAAAGGTTTCAAGATTTTGTAATAACAGAGGATACTTTGTCTTTCTTTGTAAGTTAGGTTGTATGTTCATTTGTTTGACTATAATCCAAGGATTTACATAGAAGATATTCTTTTTTTTAATATTATACTCGTACTTGTTAAAACAATCTCCTATGCTTGGTTGCCCTAAGTAATGCTGATAATGATACCGAGATGATTACGTGACATATTTGAGCCTCCCACGAGGTACCATGAGAGAGTAGAAGCCCCACATGGAGGGAGAGGTATCTGATGCTTTTGAGCCTCCCACGAGGTACCATGAGAGGGTAGAAGTCCCGCATGGAGGGAGAGGTATCTGATGCTTTTGAGCCTCCCACGAGGTACCATGAGAGGGTAGAAGTCCCGCATGGAGGGAGAGGTATCTGATGCTTTTGAGCCTCCCACGAGGTACCATGAGAGGGTAGAAGTCCCGCATGGAGGGAGAGGTATCTGATGCTTTTGAGCCTCCCACGAGGTACCATGAGAGAGTAGAAGCCCCACATGGAGGGAGGGGTATCTGATGCTTTTGAGCCTCCCACGAGGTACCATGAGAGGGTAGAAGTCCCGCATGGAGGGAGAGGTATCTGATGCTTTTGAGCCTCCCACGAGGTACCATGAAAGGGTAGAAGCCCCACATGGAGGGAGAGGACTGTAGTCTCTAATGAATGGGCGGTGTAGAAGTTAAGTTATGTCAAATCGAGCGCTCCCTAAACTTACGGGTGTCTTTCACTATGTTCTTCTTGAGATTTAGGGATTTTCGGCAAAGTACAGTCAAATTATTAGGGATATAGGATAAGGAGTTGTAAGGGAAGTGTCAACCTGAAGGTCCCCACCCAGAATACATGATACCGGGAAGATCTGTTCAGAGCATTCCGAGCCAGAGTATTGTGTAATATTCTCAAATTAGCAGAATTAATGTTTGGTCATTATTCCCTAAACCTGTAACCTGGATTCTATATAGGGCGCGGGGAAGTTGACACGACCCCTCACATCTGTTAAGACCTGTCACATCTTACGTAGGTGAAACTCTCTGGACCAGCTTACGTGGAGTCCCCTGGTATGTGTACAAAGTTCATAAGACGCAGCATGTAGTCTTTACTATTTTCTAGCCTCCTCGATACGGAGAATGTATATCATTCCGAAGAGGAAGGATAGGAGTGTTGGAAATGGTTGTTTAATGTCACTACGGTAGAAAAATCAGCTGAGGAGAGTGTAATCATATTCGGCTAGAAGGACAACTGTTGTTATGTAGACGAATTTCGGTCTACCCAAACCCGAGGAGCGTAGTAGTGACCGGGATGTTATGAAGAGGATTAATGACCGAAATCCGTCTAAGAAATTGAAATTGATGTGTTTTTTCCACTATATGTAACCGAGGATATTGTCAATATATGTAAGTAACTCTATGTATCATTTACTTCCTGTAAGACTTTCTCCTGCATATTGTAATCAGGAGTATCCATATGATTGCTATTTAAGTATCACTTAGTTTATATAACCTCATGTAAATTGTACCAAGGTTATGTAGTAGTGTAGAATAAGGATTATTATAAGAAAAACGGAAAATTGTAATCTACTGAGGTTACCCATTTCGGTATAACAGAAAATGTGCTGTCATAAGATGTGAAAATTGAATACCAGTAGCGGTATATTCGAAAGTCGATAGTTAACGAATGAAAGTGATATCACGAATTACATGGTGCTGGATAAGATATTTTAGGGCATCGATAACATTACGAAAATTAGAGAATAGAACCAACGTTTTCCCTAAAAATGGTGACGTGTCATGAATGACGTCACACAAAGGGACCTTTGTGGTCAAGTGAGGGGCGACCGCACAAAGACCTGGTTACACCCAGAGCAAGGTGACATAAGGCGAGCCGAGGGGAATACGAGCAGGAGATTCTATCTGTCTTATCTGAGGTGAGAGTAGTGTGTTTCATTTAGTGACAGTGTAAGAGTATTTCAACAGGGTCAATATTTCAATTAATATAGAGAGGGATAATGATGATAATTGCCATAAAGAGAGAAGTATATAATAGGGAGACTTATACTGGTAAATCTTGCCTCACACATCTTCCTCGCCTCTTGCCTCAGGCGCCTTTTTCATCGCCATAAGGGTGACTTCCCCTCATGACACGTTTACCAAATTAAACCCGCTATAAGTAAGTGCACTCATTTCTGTCATACCGTTAATGGGAAACCACAAACTATTATAATAAAACATTGTTAAGATATTACTTAAATTACGTATTATAATGTTGCTGGCAGTAACACAGATGTATTGTAAAAGTTTTTTGTCAACAGTGAAACTTTTGTAAACTTATAGTGATAAATTAATATTAATTTTTGAACCTGTGACTATGGTAAATTTAATGGAAAACTTTCGATGTTATGTCTCACAAGATGTTAGTGAGATTGTTGATTAATCTCTGTAACACACTCCTAAAGTAAAGTTAATTCTCAGGAGCGGGTTCAAAGGCTGAGTTTAAGGCCGGAACTCCAGACCGGATGCTCAGGTCATGATTGCTCAAGACTAACACGTCACGACCAACTCTTAACGAAGAAGAAAGAAGATTGAAGACAGAAATCTTCAGAGAGTGTCAGAGTGATTGCTATGAGAGATATGTATAAGAAGTTATTTTTGTATGTGTTAAGTTATTATGTGATTTAATATACAGTATAAGGCATGATTAGCCTAGTTTCATTATAATTCCTCTTCACAGTAATTAAAACTGCAGGTGTAAATGGATAACCTTAACACGTCACAATAACAAGTTATTTTTATGATAAAAGAAGTTATCCTGATTTAAATTACCCATACTTTTAACCCTAGATATTTTGGGATATAAAAGAGAAATACCCAAAGTAAAATTGGGCACTACACCAGGAATAATCCCCATGTCCATGGACTTCCCACAAAGGTTTACCAGTGGTTTTGTTATGGTCCCCTTGCAGTTTTATTCAAAGGATTACTGGAATTTCATTTGATCCAGCTGTTGAGTTTGTTGCAATGTCTTTGCCCCAAGGAAAGTTATATATTTGAGACGTTCAGTTTCGTTGTTAATAATTCTGAAATCTTGTTCAGGATCTGATAGTTTTTCTAATCTAGGATCAATAAAACCGATTTTTAAATTGCATTATGATAATTCATCCGTTTCTTTAGTTTAGGCACCAAAGCACTATTATTCTCAAAAGGTCAACTTTTCCCCTTTTCTTTTTCTTTTTTTTTAGTTACTTATAGACTTTTTTATCTGCCCTCTAATTCTTATATTTCTGGTTTAATCGTTTTCCTGTTTGACATATCTGTTGTCACATTCTGTTTTTTGTTTATCAATGGTATTCTTCGATCTCTTGCTATAACATCCTTGCTTCGGTTCTTTACAGTGGGCACAAATATTTTACAAACATATTTAAAAGCATCTTCTTCAGCATATCATCGGGTGTTAGTAGGACTTCCATATCTCTCAATATTCCTCAAGTGATTTATTTATTATTCTCCAGTCAATATGGTTGTGACTGAAATTTAAAGAATTTAGCTTAATTTCTACTTGAGCTACTTGTTTTTCATAATCTTTCTGTGTTTAACTTATTTAATGTTATTTCAGCAATATTGTGGTCTGACTGAGCTGTATAGATCGATGCCCTGTTATTTATATCCTCTCTTATACAAACGAAAACACTGTCAAATATATTTTCCTCCTTTGTTGGGATTGTGATTATTTGGTTGAGATAAAAAAAATCAAAATCTTTGCTTATTGTTTCTCCAATTTTTATTTTCTTTGTTTTCCAGTTAATAAAGTGGAAATTAAAGTCACCAAGTATATAATATTTTGGATTTCTAGTGTATTCACGATATAATGACTAATAATGTTTAAAGCTTCCTTGAAAGAACCTTCTGTTGGGCAAGGAGGTCTTCATATAACAATGTTATAATTCCTTCGCATTTCTAGTCAATAGCCCTAGTAGTTCCAGTTTTATTAGAATACTGTTGTTTTTTTTTGTGTTTTTTTTCTGTTTCTTTCCTAATCCAAAAAGCTACTTCTCCTCTAGTTCTTTTTTCTGTCTTTCCTTATTAGTTTATAGCTGTTGATTTTAATTTCTGCATTTAGGTGTTTTTCTGTGAGAGGTATTACAAAATATCTGTTGATATATTTGTCATGCTCTCTAGATATTTTAATTTGTTTGGTTTATTTTTGGATATAAACCTTGAATATTTAGTAATATAAGTCTCTAATATGTTGTTTCTTTGAACGCCTACTTAGCACCCTGTTATATTCCCCGTTTTTGGGAAAGTTGAGCTTTCCCCCGATGCAGAGGTCGGTGTCCTTGTATGTTGCTGCTGATGTTCTAGTATTTTCCATCCCCATCTTTTCCCCTGTGTTCTTTCAGCTTTTTCATCAAATTATTTTGTTTTTGCCTTAGTAGTTTAGATCAGGTGTCATCCATACCCCTTTTGATTTTTTAAATTTCCTTCAGCTTCATATTTTTCCCTAATAGTTGCCTTTTTTATTTTTCATCATTACTTTAACCCTTATTAGCTTTGGCCTCAAAACCTCCTTCAGATGTTTGCCTCCTCTATATGTACTCTCAACTTTAATTAGTTCATTAAGCTATAACTTGGTATAATATCAATAATTATTTCCATGTCGTTTGTTTTTTTCTCTTCAAGAATATATCATTTGTTTGCTATACATTGATATCGAAAAGGCCTTCAAAATGGCAAGTCATACTTCTTGCCACATTCAAGACTCATCGGGAACGGACTTGCTCCAAAGCCAGTCTGCCTGGCTCAGGTTCCAGGGTTTCAGAGTACCAGAATGGGACACCCCAGGGTGTGGTACTCAGT
>BOPN01003019.1:0-2500 GCA_017312705.2 Penaeus japonicus | reverse complement strand
TGTGACAAGTGTGACAAGTGTGACAAGTGTGACAAGTGTGACAAGTGTGACAAGTGTACGTAAATACCTCAAGGATTCAATTAGACGCAGAGTCCGAAAATCTCGGAGAGTGCAAAAAATATATATAAAAAATATAGGATAACTGCCATGGTCTTGTAGAGAAAGAGAAATAGAGAAAAAAAAAGTAATGATAATGATAATCGTCAACTTCACTGCTCCGTAATGCTACTAATTGGGCGGCGTACGAGGGGAGGGGGGAGGGGCGGGGTTAGGGAAGATAGAGGAGGGGAGGAGTGGAATAGGGATGAGAATAGGGAATAGGGAAGAGAGGGGTGGGAGGGGGGATGGGAGAGAGGCGGGAAGAAGGGGTAAGGAAGGAACATGTTTAGGGAGTGAGGGGAACAGAAGGCAGATGCGAATAGAGAGAGAGGGAAGCGAAGAGAAAGAGGATGAAGAAAGAGAAGAGACAGAGGGGAAGGATAGGCGGAGGATAAGGGGGCTAGAGAAGATAGGGTGTAGGATGGAATCGAGGAGGGCAAAGAAAGGGAAGAGACAGCGAAAGAGGAGGGAATAGTTAGAGAGGGAAAGAAGGTGAAGGGCTAGAAAGAGGGATGAAGACAAGGAAAGAAAAGGGATAGAGGATAATGAAAGAAGAATAAATGAGATTAAAAACGAGGGATGGGGGATGTTATAAATAAAAAGGAGTTTGGGATTAAAGTGAGGGTAGAGTAGGATAGAGAAGCAGATTTAGAGATAAAGGAAGGGTTAAGAGAACGTAGAGAAGGAAAGATAAGAGAGAAAAAAAGAAAGGAGAGGTCATGTAAACAATCATTTTACATACGACTTGAATGCCAATAATTCTGGAATATTAATAATGTTATATGCATGTATCATGTTAAATGTTAACCTTGTTTCTCTTATTCTTTCCAGGTAAGAGGAAGAGGCTGTGTTAAGTCTTCCTACATTAATTACGGTAAGACATATAGAACATCTATGATACTGAAACGATGTTGTTGTAGGTACATTTAAAATGATAAGAAATTATTTTTTTAGGAATATCTACCAATTATTTTTATTGACTACATAAGTAACATCAAACATGATTATAATGGTAGTAATAATGGTTATAATCATAAAAAGCATTATTGATAAAATGAAGGCAATCATGATCATGAGAAGGAGATAATGAAACGAAAATCACTACCAAGATAATTATGATATTAATTATATTAATAATAATGATAACACTAATAATTAAACGAATTATGATGATTAGAATCATGATAATATAACTGAGGATGGTAGTAGTAATAGTAATGATAAAAGTAATGATGATAAGGATGATAATGATCGTAATATTTGTGAGAATTATTATAATGAATCATACTAATGATAGTGATAATATTAATGATAGTGATGATAATGATAATAATGATAACAATGATAATGAGGATAATATCATTAACAATACCAATCATAATAATAATGATAACAGTAATGATAACAATAACGATAATGATAATATCAGTATTGATAACAGAAATTATAATGATGATAACAATAATGATGACAAGGATTATAGGAAAAATAAAAATGATCATAAGAACGATAATGATAGTGACAATAATTACAATAGTTATCATAATAATGATAATAACAACAACAATAATAATTATAACAATAATAGTAATTATGCTAGTGATAATGATAATGATCATGATAATGATGGTGATAATAATGATGTTAAAAATGATGATCATGATAACGATAAGGGTAGCAATAACGATAACAATTACAAAAGATGATAATGATAACAATGATAATAGCAATAAAGTAAAACCGATAATGCAAATGATAACAATAGTAACAATAATAATTACGACTATGATAGCAACAATACTTAGTCCGAAGATAATAATAGCACGACATACATTATTATCACCATTAGAACAGCATTGCTAATCCATCAATGCCAAGAGCGACGTTGTCCTTACCAGACACACAGCCACCCAATCATAAACGCAACACCGGCAACATGGCATGAATTCTGCCACATTGGCATTGGACAGGCATTATCAACTTGACTTTAGCAACAGCTGGATCTACAAGCAGGTAAGTTCGTGAGGCGACAGCAGGTGGCGGTAGAGGCGGCGCTGCGTGTTAACTGCATCAGCGCACGTACAAGCAGAAGACCTTGGTTTAATGACAACGGTACACAAGAGGTTGGAACAGAAGGTTGGGACAAGGCAGTGGAACATGAGGTTGTGGAATTGTTTAATTGTTTCGTCGTGATTGGATTTTTAAAAAAAGTAATTAATTATAGAGGTTTGATTTGATTTGATTTGGTTATTTAGATTTGGATATGTTGGTGTGTGTAGGGCGTGGGGGTGAGGGGGGGGGCTGAAGTAGGGAGGCATATGGGCCCTTCAATTCTGTGTGTGTGTGTGTGTGTGTGTTTATGTGTTTGTGTGTGTGTGTCTTTATGTGTGTATGTGTGTGT
>BOPN01003018.1:170000-175000 GCA_017312705.2 Penaeus japonicus | reverse complement strand
TAGTCTCCCCTCCCCCCAACCCCCCGCTTCCCCTTCACCTCGTCCCCCATCCCCTCTTCCCCGCCTATTCCTTCCCCTCTTCCTCCTATCCTTCTCTTTCATCCCCTACCACTCTCCTTCTTCCCCTCTTCCTCCTCTCTTCCTCTCCCTACTCCTTCCCCTCTTCTTCCTATTCTTCTCCCTCATCCCCTACCACTCTCCTTCTTCCCCTCTTCCTCCTCCCTTCCCCCTATTCTTGCTTCTCATCCCCTACCACTCTCCTTCTTCCCCTCTTCCTCCTTACCACCCCCCAACTCCTTTTCCTCATCCCCTACCACTCTCCTCTTCCCCCTTTCCCTCCCTCTCCCTCCTCCCCCTAACCCCTCTCCCTCTTCCTCTTCCCCTGCCACCCTCCTTCCCCTCTTCCTCCATCTCCCTCCTCCCTCTTACCCCTCTTCCTCCCCCTTACCCCTCTTCCTCTTCTCCTCCTCCTATTCACGCCACCTCCCACCCTTCCTTCTTCCCCCTCCCCCTCCCCCCCCCCCCTCCCCTTTCCCCCCATCCTCCCCCCGTCTTTCCACTCGTCCTTCATGTCCGAGGTTCTTCCAAGGAGTGATCGCCCCCCCCCTCCCCTCTCCCTCCCCTCCCCCTCCCCCTCGTCCGCATTCATATCGCATGCCTGACATTTAAGGGAATGTCTAAGCCCGCGGTGATGGAGGGCGCGGGGGCTCTCCTTCGATAACGATTCTGCTTTCTTCTCTTTTTTTTTTTTTTTTTTTCAAAGTATATTCTCTTCTCTCTGTTCTCCCTTCCCTCTTCTTCGTCCATGAGTATAGCGAGGACGTTAGTGTTGCAGAGAAACTTACCACTTTGCCGTTCGCAGATCTGCAAGTTGAGCAGAAGGCTGTTCTTGGCAAGCCTCGCACATCTTCATGATTATATGTTTATGTTTTTTCTTTTTTTTTTCTTTTCTTTCAAGTGTGGGCCTTCTCTGTTTTCTTCTTTTTCTTTCGTTCATTCTTTCTTTCAACTGTGGCCTTTTTCAGTTTTCTTTCAACTATGTCGTCTTTCTTTTACCTGTGGGCTTTTTCTGTGTTTTGTTTTCTTTCTCTCTTGCTCTCCCTCTCCCTCTCTTTCTTTCTTTCTTTCTTTCTTTCAACTGTAGCCTCTTTCCATTTTCTTTCTTTCTTACTTTTTTTAACTGTGACCTCTATTTTTTTTTACTTGTTTTCATGCTCTCAATCTATCTTACAAGGAAGGGCGTGAGGGTGTGAGCAGGGCGCGCGATGGGGTGGCGAAGGGAGAGGGTGAGGACGTAAAAGGGTAAAGGAGGTAGAGATGGAACGGGGGATAAATAGCGATAGTATAAGAATCATATATAAACAAATTATATAATCCTCATCTTATATATAAACACACTATAGAATCCTCATCTTATATATAAACGCACTATAGAATCCTCATCTTATATAGAAACGCACTATAGAATCCTCATCTTATATAGAAACGCACTATAGAATCCTCATCTTATATAGAAACGCACTATAGAATCCTCATATTATATATAAACACACTATATAATCCTCATATTATATATGAACACACTATAGAATCCTCATATTATATATAAACACACTATATAATCCTCATATTATATATGAACACACTATATAATCCTCATATTATATATGAACACACTATAGAATCCTCATATTATATATAAACACACTATATAATCCTCATATTATATATGAACACACTATATAATCCTCATATTATATATGAACACACTATAGAATCCTCATATTATATATAAACACACTATATAATCCTTATAGATAGACAGATAGATCGCAAAATAGACTAGGATGAGGGGGAAATTTTAACACTTTTCGAAGAAGGTAATATATAGATATCCAACTTTTTAGTCATTATAGGAAAGATATAATACAGGGTCAAGGTTGATTATAAAGTTTATAATAAAAAGTCTGAAGCATATCGATTTTTTACTTTCCGAGATAGAGGAAGTGGATAAAGGAGATAAATAAATAGAGGAGATAAAGGAGATAAATAAATAGAGGAGATAAAGGAGGTAAATAAATAGAGGAGATAAAGGAGGTAGATAGAGTGTGATCTCAGGCAGGAAGTGAAGATACACGGTGTCTTAACACTTTGCATGAATCTTATAGCTTTACACTTTTTTTTCTTTGGTTTAGTCAGGCGCGTGAGGGAAAGATGCTTTTAGTATTTGTTTGTTTGTTTTGTGCGGGGAATGGGCTTCGTTTTTAGCCTTTGGGGTCATGCAAAGGTGGGGTTCACCGTTTTGTTTTCTTATTGCAACGTCATGCAAACTGCGCTTGTGTGTGTCTCTGTCTCTCTCTCTCTCTCTCTCTCTCTCTCTCTCTCTCTCTCTCTCTCTCTCTCTCTCTCTCTCTCTCTCTCTCTCTCTCTCTCTCTCTCTCTCTCTCTTTCTTCCTCTCTTTCTTTCTTTCTTTCTTGCTCCCTCTCTCCCTCCCCCTCCCCCTTTCTCTCCCTCTCCCTCCCTCCTTCTCTCTTTCTTTCTTTCTTTCTTTCTTTCTTTTCTTTTCTTCTCTCCCTCCCCCTCCCTCTTCCTCTCCCTCCCCCTTTCCCTCCCCCTCCATCCCTCCCCCTCCCTTCTTTCTCTCTCTCTCTCTCTCTCTCTCTCTCTCTCTCTCTCTCTCTCTCTCTCTCTCTCTCTCTCTCTCTCTCTCTCTCTCTCTCTCTCTCTCTTTCTTCCTCTCTTTCTTTCTTTCTTTCTTGCTCCCTCTCTCCCTCCCCCTCCCCCTTTCTCTCCCTCTCCCTCCCTCCTTCTCTCTTTCTTTCTTTCTTTCTTTCTTTCTTTTCTTTTCTTCTCTCCCTCCCCCTCCCTCTTCCTCTCCCTCCCCCTTTCCCTCCCCCTCCATCCCTCCCTCCTTCTTTCTCTCTCTCTCTCTCTCTCTCTCTCTCTCTCTCTCTCTCTCTCTCTCTCTCTCTCTCTCTCTCTCTCTCTCTCTCTCTCTCTCTCTCTCTCTCTTTCTCTCTCTCTCTCTGCTTATATATTTAGTTCGTTCGTGGCTGCCTACGTATGATCCCTTTATTCCGTCGATTTTTTTTCTCCATTTTCGAGTTAAATTTCATAAAAGAAAGTTAAATTAGATAAAAGAAAGTAAAGAGTGAGGCTGAAAATAACGGACGAAAAGAGGAAGAAGAGACGAGAGGGAGGAGTGGAAAGGAGGGCAGGAAAAAACAAAAGAAGGGGGGGTAGGGTAGGGAAGAGGAAAGAGGGCTTGTTCAATGAAGGAAGTAGAGTAAGAGGAAATTTAAAAGGGAAACGGGGAAGAGTGAAAGAGGGCTGATAAAAAGAGGAAGAAAAGAGGAGGAAGATGAAGGGAAATGGGGAAGGGAGAAAGAGGGCTGATAAAGAGAGGAAGTAGAGTTAGAGGAAGGATGAAGGGTAACGGGAGAGAGGGAAAGAGGGATGATAAAGAGAGGAATTAGAAGAAGAAGAAATAATGGAGGGAAAGAGAGAAGTCAGAGGAAGAGGAAAGCTGAAAGGAAACAGGGAAGAGGAAAAGAGGAAGGATAAAGAGAGAAAGCAGAGGAAAAAGGAAACCAAAGGGAAGCAGGAGAGAGGAAAACCAGACTTATCGAGAGAGAAAGCAGAATAAAAGAGGAACCGAAGCAGGTCGCCTGAGGAGGAAGAAGAAGGAGGAGGAAGAAGAAGGAGGAGGAGGAGGAGAAGAAGAAGGAGGAGCAGGAGTAGGAAGAAGAAGAGAAAGAGAAGGAGGAGGAGGGGGAGGAAGAAGAAGAAGAAGAAGAAGAGGAGAAAGAGGAGGAAGAGAAAGAGAAGGAGAAGAAGAAGAAGAGAAGGAGGAGGAGAAGGAAGAGAAAGAAGGAGAGGAGGAGGGTACAAGGCTGAGTGAAGCTGAGGAGGTGCTGACTTCGGGATACGGGAGGAGGACGGATCGCCGGCGCGGAAAATGGCTTTCGGTTGCTGCTGCATGGCGGTTTCTGACGAGGTCGAGGGTGGAGCTGAGACTTAGGGAAAAGAGGGAGATAAATGAGTGAGAGGTGGGGAATGAGCGAGAGAGAGGGGGGGAAGGAAGGAGGGAGAGAGGGAAAAGGAGGGGGAGTGGGAGGGGGAGAGGGAGGGGGAGAGGGAGGGGGAGGGGGAGGGGAATGAGAGAGGAGGGAGAGGGAGAGAAAGAGAGAGAGAGAGAGAGAGAGAGAGGGGGGGGAGGCAGAGAGGGAGAGAGAGAACAAGAAGAAAATAGAAGAAGAAGAAGAAGAAGAAAATAAAAAAAGGGAGGGAAGAAGGAAAGAGATAGATAGATGGAGATACAAGGTTTATATTAAAAAATGAAACAGAAAGAAATGATCATGTTAAAAAACGACAGTGAGTAAAAGTAAGTTTTTTTTCATTCTTTTTTATCTTTCGAGAAAAAGTCGCAACATAGTGATAGTTTCCCCGCCCACACCCTGTGATCCCAGTAGGAGATCTAATCATAGTCGTGTCGTCATCATGTTCTCCACGCCCGCGCATTGTGGGCGGTAATGACCTTAGAAATGTTCGCCCGTTCAATAAGTTCCTATTTTTCCGACTGGAGTGCGCAAGGGTGGTTGGAAAGCTAGGGGCTATTCTCGAGGTGTTAATGAGTGGGGGGTATGAGGGGGGGAGGAGGGGAGGGATGGGGAGGGAGAGAAAGAGAGAAAGAAAGAAAAAAAGAAGGAAAGACAGGCAGGTAGACAGGGAGAGAGAGAGAGGCAGACAGACAGACACACAGACAGACACACACACATACACACACACATTCACACAAACACATTCACACAAACACACACATTCACACACATTCAAACACACACACACAAACGCACACACAAACACACACACAAACACACATACACACACACACACACACACACACACACACACACACACACACACAGAGGAAAGCAGGGAGACAGATAGAGAGAAAGAGAGAGAGAGAGAGAGAGAGAGAGAAATAGAGAAATAGAGA
>BOPN01003018.1:162500-167500 GCA_017312705.2 Penaeus japonicus | reverse complement strand
TTTCTATTTCTCTTCCTTGTCATTATTTTATCTCCTCGAATAAATAACAAAATCTCTCTCGCTTTTCATATTGCCTTTAAACACACAAAAGGAAAACAATTGTTCCCAAATTTTCAATTTCGTGCCCCCCCCTCTCTCCCCCCCGTTGCGCCTGGGGGCATCTCCTTCGCTCCTTCGTTTTTCTTTTCTCTCTGTTTCTACTCTTCACGTGCCCTTGGTATCTCTGTCTGTCTGATTCCCGTTCTCTCTCTTTTTATCTATCTATCTATCTATCTATCTCGTTCTCCCTTCACCTTTTCCCTTCTCCCTTCTTCTTTTTCCCTCTCTCCCTACCTCCCTAGTTCCTCCTTTTCTCCCCTCTCTCTCCCGATCTATCTATCTATCTATCTATCTCCCTCTCTTTCTCTCCTTCCCTACTTCCCTACTTCCCTACTTCCCTCTCCCTCCATCCGCCCTCCTCCCTCCTCCCTCTCTCCTCCCTCCCTCCGCCCTCATCCCTCCCTCCGCCCTCCTCCTTCCTCTCTCCCTCCTCTCTCTCTCTCTTCCCTCTCTTTCTTTCTCTCTTTCTCTCTCTCTTTTTTCTCTCTCTCTCTTTCTCTTTTTTCTCTCTCTCTTTTCTCTCTCTCTCTCTCTCTCTCTCTCTCTCTCTCTCTCTCTCTCTCTCTCTCTCTCTCTCTCTCTCTCTCCCCCTCTCTCCTCTCTCTCTCTCTCTCTCTCTCTCTCTCTCTCTCTCTCTCTCTCTCTCTCTCTCTCTCTCTCTCTCTCTCTCTCTCTCTCTCTCTCTCTCTCTCTCTCTCTCTCTCTCTCTCTCTCTCTCTCTCTCTCTCTCTCTCTCTCTCTCTCCTTTCACCCCCTGCCTATCAACGCCAGCAGGAGGTATTCCCGGTCGTGTGTTTATTTACCGGGCATCTGTAGTCAGTGCTGTTTACCGGTCCGCCGTAATTACCGCCGGTAATTAACATATCGGGGCAGGTGTGATGCAGCTGACGTGGGTGTCGGAGAGTTTGAATGTGCTGGATAAACCGCTGTGGTTTTCACGGTCGCCGCTGCTCCCGGGTGGCGCTGCTATCTCCCGGCTTCGTATTCCTGTCGTTTTTTTTTTTTTTTTTTTTTTTTTTTTTTTTTTTTTTGCGTTTGTGGTTGTTGCGAGGTTGTGTATACATGCGCATATACAGACATACATGTGTTTGTGTCTACGCACAGGGTAAATGTGTTAAGGATGTAGTTAAGAACTGTTATGCTTACAAAACAAACGATGTGTAGAAGATGAAAAATGAACTTAACAATATAACAAGATTTATTCATGCGAATTTATCGGTTTAACTATTTTTAACATAAAACCTCAACCTTTATTAGTATATTCAACTATATAAACTTTATTACAATATTTTGAAAGTCAAACCTACCATTATAACTAGATTTACCAAAAACGAACATTCAACAATATTTTTAAAAATTTAAACTTACCCCAAAAACTAGATTTACCAAAAATAAACATTCAACAATTTTTAGAGATTTGAACTAACCTCTATAACTAGATTTATCAAAATAAACATTCAACATTTTTTAGAAATTCGAACCTACCTCTATAACTAGATTTACCAAAATAAACTTGACGCACCAAGATTTCCAGCCCGGTTTCCCTTCTCCCCCGCAGCTGGAGGACCAGAACGCCCACCTGCGAGAACAGAACGCCAAATGCAACGTCCAGCTGGAGCTCCTGAGGGGTCGTCTCGCACACCTGTCGTCCATGCACAACGAGAAGGACCGCGACACCGAGGTACGACCTCTTTCCTCTCTCTCCTTTTGGTTCTCTTATGCGTTCCCTCTCTTCCCTTGTCCTCCTTCCCCAGTCTTCCTTTTTTTCACCCTCTCTTCCCTTTTCCTCTTTCCCGAGTCTTCCTCTTTTTATATCTCTTCTTTTTTTCACGGCATCCTCTCTTCCCTTTTCCTCCTTCCCCAGTCTTCCTTTTTTCACGGCATATTCTCTTCATTTTCCTCCTTCCCTAGTCTTGTTTTTTTTTCATCTCTCTTCTTTTTTTCACGGCATCCTCTCTTCCTTTTCCTCCTTCCTCAGTCTTCATTTTTTCATTTCTCCTTTTTTTCTCTTCTCTTTCCTTTCCATTGTCCTTTTTTTCCTTTCTATTTCCTTTCTATCGTCCCTTTTTTCCCTCTCCCATTTTTTTCCTCGGCTTCTTTTTCCTCTCTCTTTCCTTTCCATCGTCCTCTCTTTTCCTCTCTTTCCTTTTCATTATTCTCATTATCCCTCTCTTTCCATCGTCTTCCTAATCCCTCTCTATTCCCTTTCCATTGTTATTATATTTCCTCTCTGTTTCTTTTCCATCGTCCTATCTTCTCATCCCTTTCCTCTCCATGACTTTCCTTATTCCTCTCTTTCCGTCGTCCACCTCCCCTTTATCTTGTTTTTCCATTATCTTCCCTTTCCATCGTCCACCCTTTTTCCACTGTCTCGTTTTCACTGTTCCTCTCATTCCTCTTCCCATCGTCCTCCCTTTTCCTTCTCTATCCTCTCTTACTCCTCGCCTTCCACCCGTTTCCCTTCCTCCACGACCTTCGACCATCCACCCGCGCGGTCACAGTCGCTAGATAAGGGCAGAGAGAGAGAGGGAGAGAGAGAGATAGCTGTGACGGCTCTGTCTCTCTTCTGTCGACTGCCATTGTCAGGTTTATTTTGTTGCCTCGTGAATATCGGAGACTGCCCCTCTTACTCACTTGTTCAGCATTTTGTCCTGTTTGTTCTGTTGGGGTTGAACATTTGTAGATGTGACCGAAATGGGACTGAGATAACACTGAAATGGGGTCCTGAACCCTGTTGCTGTAATTAACTTCATAATTAACTTTTCAAAGGACTTGGCATTCTGTTTGTCGCGGCAGAAGCGGCGTAAATGGGATATACAGATAAAGTAAAGGTCTTTGCAGTTATCTTTGGGGATTTGGCACTGTAATTATGATAGTATAGTCGTAATGTAGAGTCTGTAACATCTCAGTGCGATGCCAAAACCCGTGACAACAGTTGTCACGATCGAGACTAGGGCAGCGGCGTGACATGTCATTGAGGAAGCGCGCGAGCCGTTAAACATCCCAACCGCGTCGTGATCGGCCGGGTCATGTTATGGTCAAAGGATTCCCCTCCTCACCCCTACCCCTCTTTACTTTACACCTTCAACTATGTTCTCTGATTAGCCTAGATAGAGTAAGAATACAGCATGTTCTTACATGTCAGAACAGCACAACTGTTGTCTTGCGAGTACTGTTTAAACAGACTTGTTCTTCACATGATAAACAACACACATGGACAATGATGGCTTCATACAGTATCTGGGAATGACATGAGCTCACCAGGTGTTCGCGGACCTCAGTCGGTGCTGAGTGGCCACGCTGACCGGACGCTCAGAGTCTCCCTGGCGCCGTTGCTGGCCTCGGGAATGACACGACTCCTTACACTGTCGATCCCAACCTCAAGGTGTAGGCTGTGACGTGACACCTCAGTGCCCGAAGGAAATGAAGGTGGCATCATCTGTAGCGTCCGCGATATCCATGCTAATTAGCTCTCTGACTGTGGAACTGTTGTAGCTTATACTATTTAGTATACTCGAGAAGAACGCTAATTACATTCATTTATGATAACTAGTGAAAATCTATAGTAGGCATTGCTCTGTGTTGATCCTTGCAGAGGCCCAGCAACTACACGGCCCCTTGCAGGCCACCTACTTCTTGATTCAGGAGGTGTTCATGTTTGAAGTGCAAGCGCGTCAAGGCAGCACCAACTTTGCAAAGTGCTTTTTTCACCATCTCTTGTTTCATTGCAAATGCTTTGATATAAAATGTGAAAGAGAGAACAAAAAAATCTTAGCACTGCATTGACCCCGAGCTTAGACACTTTAGATGATGAAAGGGGTTGTTGTGCACTCTCTTAGATTTAATATATAATGGATCAAATCCCCCCTTGATGTATCGTAGAAAGTTAAGTCAAAGGGCCCAAACCCCCTCAAGTTTACCTGTGATTAAAGCTCAAAGTCCCCTGTTCCCCAATATATCCACATGGCTTCACCCCAGCTCTCCTTTCCAGCGGTTATGGAAAAGGAGGTCCCTAAGTCTACCTAAGGTATGGCGGTGCTGTCTGTGTGGTAATGCTTGAGTTGCTTGTTGGAGGGAGGGAGGGAGGGGGGGAGGGGCTTGTGGGGAGGGCGGGAGAGACGAGGCAGAGGCCGGGATGAGGGTTTGGAAGGAAGAAAATGCTTTACACTTTGTTAGCATTCCAAGGCATCCCGAGAAGGTGGACTAGAATGACAAAGAAGCCATAAATCACATTTATATTTCGGGTTCTCTCATGCTGAATCGTGTCACCTTAAATCCTAACGTGTCCTATTGAAGGAATGTCTTGGAAGGAGAAAAAAAAATAAGCGCATCTTCACACTGCACTAACACCAGCTTACATATTCCTCTTTTGGCTTCTTTAATGCTGTAAGCCTTTTGTAACACATCATTTGTTTGTTAATTTCCTTTGCTCGAACATTACTTGCAAGAAACCTTGATACTCTTGTCTGCGTCTCCATCTTAAACGGTCTTGTCTGTGCATCACGTATTTTGTGTTCCATGTATGCAAGAGACGGTCCTATTTTATTGCCGTTTTCATTTTATTTTGTGGTTTTTTTTTTAGTGTTAAGGCTCGAAGGAGGTCGTTCATTCGAAGCAGGTGATATTCCCCAAATCCATTTATTTCTCCCGAACGACTTGAGAACCGTTCGCGGAGATGATTTCGTTTAGGCCTTCGGGCGAGCTCTCCCGGCGCGCCGGCGTGACGTCATCCAACGCAAACATGCCGGCCGTCGTGGAAGTCGTAAAAGGGAAGACGTTTTACACCTTCCATAAGCTCAGAACTATGCTTCGACGTCATCTGTTTAAATGAACGACCCCCTTGTGGGCATGGCAGGGAAACTTGGAGTGGAGGGGATGGGAAAGCGAGGAAGAAAGGCGCT
>BOPN01003018.1:120000-157500 GCA_017312705.2 Penaeus japonicus | reverse complement strand
ACCCATCGAGTGCAATTACCATAGAGTGCTCCAGTCCCGGTTCGGGCGGAAGGCGGGTGGCGTGTCGAAAGCCCTTCAGCTAAGCGGCGGCTCACAGCGTCAAAGTGACTGCCATTGCGGGCTCAGGAATCGATTCCTACATTACCGTCGTGGGTCCTGGCGGGTCTCGGCACCAGCATGTCACCAAGACCTCCTCCGAGGGGCGTCGACGACGGAGGCGCTGCTGGTATTGATTCGAGAAATTTCCCGAGATTATTCACAAATAATTGTAAGGGAGTCAAGTGCTGAGTATTTGATTCTAAAATCGCAACATAGATTCTGTCAATTTTGCTGAAGCACTTGAAAAATTTCATGAAGCTGGCATTTGTAAAAGGAAATTGCATCACTGTTTTTTCATAAGGATCGCCGGTTAGAAAAAAATACGAGAATCTTCTGACGATTGCCATTAGTTAGCAGCCTGCGAGTGTCAGGACGAGATTTTCTCTCGCCATTCCATCCGGGATTGCGAGGAGACACGGGCGCGCGCGTCTCGTCGAGCGCCGTGGTTGGTTGGGCGGGATCGCGTGGTTGAGTGGGCGTTCGGCACTTTCGTAGGTTTTGGAGGAGGGTCTTGCGACTGGGTGACGCGAGCGCACTCACATATTCGGTGTTTGTTCATGTCCTTTTGTCGAGAGAATGGACGTCCTGCAAGATTTAAATATGCGGCATTGCTTCGGTCGTTGCAGTATCCAATAAAGTTCCTCGTTATACTCAATTCTTTCATAGCATCTAAGTTTTGCCGTTGAAGTTAAAGCATTCAGAAAGTATGCTTGTCCACCAGTATGCAGCGACACCTACAGCGTTGATTTCACCGGATCTTGCAGAGTGCGCGGACCGTGTCACCTATCTTGGAGAGATCAGACCCGGATATTGGGTTTAGTTCATGACATTACCATCATTTCGCCGTGACAGTCGGAAGCCAGGCGACTCGACACGGCCCTCCTCGCCCACATCTTATCTGTTCACGCACGCACGCACGCACGCACGCGGAGACGGCGAATATGCGAACGCATCTGAGCACACGGACGGAAGCCTAAAATATGGTACTTCTTGAACGCGTGAGGGTTTATTTACATGCTGATGGGGGCATCAGGGAGGGGGATCATGCCGACAGTCGTGCTCGTAAACCATGGTTCATGAAGATTCAAACAGGCCTGGAGACTTAGATCACGGAATAAAGTTTTCGTATGAATACACACACATATATATACATATGTATGTATTTATGTGTATATGTGTGCGTGTGTGTGTTTGTATATCCATCTATCTATATCTACATATATATATACATATATATATATATATATATATATATATATATATATATATATATATATATATATACATACATACACACACACACACACACACACACACACACACACACACACACACACACACACACACACACACATATTAATATATATGTTTATATATATGTATATATATATAAACATATATACATAAATATATACACATACATACATATATATATATATATATATATATATATATATATATGTATGTATGTATGTATGTATGTATGTATGTATATATATATAGTATATATATGTGTGTATAATATGGGGATGTGTGTTTGTGTATATATATATATATTATACATGTTTATACATACATATACGTACATATTTCTGTGTTAAGTAGCAAATTTCTCCCGATACCTATTCTACGACCAATATTAGCTTTGCATGACCATCGCGAGAGTACTGCCCAAGAGAAACGAGATATTTGTCATTATACGAGAAACTACGAGAACGACAGACATTTAGAGAAAACCGTCATCATTTGCGAATCGGAAAAAAACGTTCTCTCATCGTTTCCAATTTTTTTTTTCTATATCTCTTCTTTCTCTCTTTTCTCCCTTCCTTTATTTTTGTACCGAGAAATTTGACGGTCCGCCATTTTTCTCATTTTCGCGCTCGCCGCCAAACGAGAAGATTCACTGGTCCGCGGAACGGATTCCTTTGATAAGCGTCGCGCAGGAAGTCAGGCGAGCAGTCCTAAATGTGGCAGAGGATATTGCAATGTGGCAGTCACTTATCAATGGCAGATCTACGCGCTGGGAGAAAGCCCGGTGTGGTAGGAAGCGAACTAGCAGGTGTGGCTGCGTTGATACGTATGTGTGTATGTATGTGAAAGAGAGGGAGAGAGAGAGAGAGAGAGAGAGAGAGAGAGAGTGAGAGAGAGAGATTTTTTTTCCAGTACTTTCGCAGCATTAATGCCTCTCTTTCCCGCAGCGCGCCAGTCAGATCCGCTCGGTGCCGTTCACTGGGGACTCCTCGGACTCGTCGGACGGCGAGGACCACTGCGGGGGGTCAGACTCCCGCGGACTGTCCTCCCACACGCCCTCGTCCTCGGCCGAGTCCTCCTCCAGCTCGCCGTCGAAGAGCAAGACGTCGTCCTTGTCCCCAGCCAAGCTGTCCGGGTCGTCGCCCTCGAAGAGCATGAGAAGGGGTAAGTGAGTTGAAGAGGTACGGGTCTCGAGGGGGAGTGAGGGGCGGAACTCCCGAGTGGCACGTGAGTGTGCGTCCTCAAGGTCAGTCACGAAGGTGGGCTCAGTGGCGTGCTCGTAGACACACTTGTACTGTACGTGCACATTGTCAATCTGCACATGCAAACACACACGTACACACACGCGTGCAAACACACACACACACACACACACACACACACACAAACACACACACAAACACACAAACACACGCACGCACACGCACAAAAGCAATCACGTCACGAGAAAGTCACGTTATGAAACAAACGGAAGTTTTAGCAGCAGCGCGAACCCGAGGCCAACTTCCCCGCTCTGAAAATGGGCCAGTCGCGGGGCCGCACTTTATAATGATGATTGATTAAGCAGAATAAGTAAAGGGCGCCGCGGGCTTTACGTTCGTGCATGTTGGTGTACAAAGAGGCATGGCAAGCATTAACCCTGCATGCAAGCGATGTCAGTACCTCGGTGTCCTTTTTTTTATTCTTACTCAATTTTTTTTGTCATATGGTACAAAGGGTCTTGCAGCCCCCTCGGAACTATACGAGTAAGGAGGTAGAATCGCTTTCAGATTGCCTGCTCAGTCTGTAGTTGGCAAGGCATACGTCATAGTGACCTGCCAGGGATGAATGAACCTCGCATACAATAGCGATGGGTGTGGCCTCAAGGAGCGGCCACCCCCCTTTCCCTTTTTCTTTGCCGGAGTTGAGGCTTCATCGGCAAGGTGACGTGCGTATTAGGGAGAGGGAGAGAGTGAGAGTGAGAGTGAGAGTGAGAGTGAGAGTGAGAGTGAGAGTGAGAGTGAGAGTGAGAGTGAGAGTGAGAGTGAGAGTGAGAGTGAGAGAGAGAGAGAGAGAGAGAGAGAGAGAGAGAGAGAGAGTGTGTGTGTGTGTGTGTGTGTGTGTGTGTGTGTGTGTGTGTGTGAGAGAGAGAGAGAGAGTATATGTGTGTATGTGTAAAAGAGAGAGAGAAAAAAAAAGAGAATGCTTGGTTCTATGAAGGAGGGTAACAGAAAGAGATAGGAGATATGAAGGAAAATAAAAGGGCCTGAAAGTTTCTGTTAGTGAGTAAAAAGCTGCAGTGTAGGTAGGAACAAGTGGAAGAAAGCAAGTTTGTTGGCTGAAAGTCTCAGAATACTTTGCCCAACAGTTCTCCCAGTTTTCTTATTATATCTTGGCCCGGACAGACTCACAGGAAATCCACAATATGAGGTGTCAGGTGATCTGCATGGACATATTATTATTTATTTATTTATTTTTTAATGCACAACTTATATTTATATAGAATTAGAAGCATTCATTCTGCTTTGTACTTTATTTATAACCACCATTATATTATTTTCTTTGAAGCCATCTCCTCTTACCAAGACACGTAGGAGGTGGCTCGTTTATTAGCTAGCACACTTTTCTTTTGTTAAGTTGGCTATGTGCTCTTATTTCACAGATAGCAGTCGTTTATCCCAAGATTCAGGAGACTATGCTGATTATGCCATCCCGCCAGATGCTATGCCAGATGCTATACCAGACGCTATACCTACCCTTAAGCTACCGGGTTTGTTATAATTGACTTATTTTTTGTTTAGTTACATTTGTTTGACTTAAAGAGGCTGTCTCCCATACATATTGGACAGGTAAGGCTTTTTGTTAGTGTTGAATATGTTGCAAAGAATGTATGCAAGAGAGAGAGAGAAAGGGAGGAGGTATTTTAAGATATTAAGGGTTGGATTCTGATTTCTGTTATTTCTGTTTTTAATTTTTTTTTCTTCTTTGGCTATTTAGTTCATTTTGTTCATGTCTTCTTTTCGTTGTGGTTGTTGTGTACACATTAATGGGAGGAAAATCAGTGTGTGTCAGTTCTTTTCAACGATTTTTAGTTGTTTTTTTTCTTTTCATTTCTTATTCACTATCGTTGGTCTTTTTGCATGCGTGTGTGTGATCCATTCTCACCAAGAGCACCCATGTTACTTTTTGTCCATGGTTGTTATTGCTGAGTTCAGAGTATATTGTCAAAAGGAATATCTGATGACCTACATTCCAGGGATTACTTGAAGTGATGAATAGCTCAAAAGACAATTTCAAGATGTCTAGAAAATTGATATAACTAAATGGACAAGAAAAAATGTAGAATGCCTTCACTTGCTGTACATTTTTACCAAAGGTGTGAAATATGCACAAACAAGGAGACCAAGTTGTTAGATGCTGTAAGAAGTCCCCTCTATGTAAAGTTTTGTATATTTTGAAAGTTTTATTACTCCTCCCTCTTCCAGACACTTCCTTTGAGTCTGGCGTGTCTGATGACTACGCAATTCCACCAGATGCACGGAGTGACAGTGGGTCTCTGGAGTCAACTTTAGCTCCCACCACTACGAGTGCTAGGACGTCATGCGTAGAAACCACAACCAACACACTTACCTCAAGCCAGTAAGTTATTTCAAGTATTGTACATTCAGCAGTTTTGTTCTTATTCTTCTTAGTCTTCTTTCACAGATAGCCCTCTGCTTTTTCTTTTGTTATTTTTCAGCTTTTTTTATTTTTGGGGGTGATATATTGTAAACACTTCAATCAAAATTATATGAGGTAGTGATGTTAGCTTTATCAAAAAAGGAACCAAAGACATAAAAAAATTAACGATTAGCAACATTTTTCTTTGCAGCTCATCATTGCGTATATTTATATATACAGTTCCAAGTTGAAATAATTCCACTTGACTCTTATCTAAATGCAATAACTGCAGTTTCTGTCCATTAATGAGTAGTTGTTCTGTTGCCATTCCCAGTTACATAGTTTCTGACTTTCTCTTCACCTTACAGCATTGGCACTGTGTCACCACGGCGCGAGAGTTCTTTGGAGAAGAATGGATACCTGACAAAACTGGGCGGGAAACTCAAAACTTGGAAGAAACGCTACTTTGTTCTTAAGGATGGAACTTTAACTTACTGGAAGAGTCAGGTCTGTAATGCAATAAATTGGTGTTGGAGACTTTGAGAAATTAAATGCCATATATGCCAGTTGCCTTTTAGTAACTTTGCTTGGTTTCCTTTAAAGGAAGGGAAAGGAGTAAAATTCATACTCAGAATTAGTAAATTAGGATACGATGTGTTCTGATTTTTCAACAGAGTGACATACACCGAAAGCCTGCAGGTCAAATCACCCTTAATGAAGTCTGTCGCGTTACCCGATCTGAAGGGGCGCACACCTTTGAAGTCAACACAGGCAAGAAGACCTACTACCTCACAGCAGACAATACTGCTTTGGTCGAGGACTGGGTTAGAGTTCTGCAGGTAATTTACTATAGAATATTTTCTCACTTTATATTGTTTGAAGTAATTTTTTAAATGAAACAAAGACATCAAATGAAGATAGAATCGAATACCCAGAAATCAGTCATCATTTGTTTGTCTTCTTCCAGAATGTGTTGCGACGTAATGCCACAAAGCTCCTCCTGAGTAAAGAAGACAACAAGCCAACCATACAAGGATGGCTGACAAAGGTGAAGCATGGCCATGCTCGTCGCTGTTGGTGTGTCCTAATTGGCAAAATGTTCATCTACTTCAAGAGCCCTAATGATCAGGTATGGCTTTTTATTATAATTGCTTTTTGTTATAATTGTTGTTATTATTATTTTAATTATTATTATTATTATTAATAGTAGTAGTAGTAGTAGTAAATTTAATTGATGTTAAAAGAAAATCAAGCAGCGAAGAAATGATAGTGTATCTTTTTTATACCAAGCCTTTCTTTTGATGACCATATAATTGATGAATATTATTCCTCTGTATGAATTTACAAAGCTCTGCTATACACTGTTTTTTTTCCCCATCAAGCAGTGAAAACTAAATATTTACTTCTTGCTTTATCAGAATCCTATCGGTCAAATCAATATGAGGGATGCTCGCGTAGAGGAAGTTGAAAAGGTTTCTGATTCTGAAGGAGACGATCCCACTGACGATGACACTCCAAAGGAAGACCTGACGATTGGTATATTCCCATCACACCAAGGTCCAACATACCTCATTATGCCTAATAAACAGGATAAGGTAAGATTTTCTTCTGATTATGCTATCAAGGGTGGTCTGCAGTAGATAAAGAAAGGTAAAAGCATGAAATGTTTGAGGGCATTTTTCTCTTAAATTGAGAGAACTGAAAGTATTTAGGTTTTTACAGACCTAACAGCCCAGGAAAAATGTTTCTCTTCAGGCCCATTGTTCGATGTAATATATTGATTTTATATCTTTTTATATAATCTACCAACAATTTTTAAAATCAACAGCAGATTTTTTTCATGGAAATTCCGTCTTTCTTATAGGATGGTTGGTTATACCACCTGACTGTAGTGTCTGGTGGAGGTCCCAATGCAGGAACCCAGTACGAGCAGTTAGTTCAGAAGCTAATGGAACTTGATGGTGACCCAAGTGAGTAAATGTTTTTTTCTGCTGTAATTCATTGCATTACTTTTTTATAACTATGAAATACAAATGCAATACATATACAACTGAAACAAAAACAAATAAAGCTTTGGATTTCATTTTTAGAAAACACAACTTTTTGCTCCTTGTAACAGATTGCGTATTGTGGAGGCACCCTTTGCTCCTACACAGCAAAGACCCAATCACTTCTCCCTTGACCTCTCTCCCGTCCTCCCAGTTGCAGGCTGAGGCTATCAAGCTATTCAAGGTTTGTTACCTATTGAATGGATGATGGTGTATCTTCCTTGAATATCTGATGTGTTTTATGAATCAAGAAATTTTGTTTGTGTATAAATGTATGCTGCAAACATTATTATTTTGATTATTTATGATTATCAGGGTAATATTGCATATGAATATTTGGAAACATATTATGAAAAACATTTATAACTTTGTTAATGCTTTTATTCCCTAACAACAGTCTTGCCAGCTGTACACATCTGTTCTCATGGACTCTTCGGGTATAGATTACCATGTGGTTCTGTGTCAGAATGCTCTCCAGCAGTGCCTCACATACCCTGAACTACAGTCTGAACTCTTCTGTGGACTCATCAAGCAGACATCGAAGCACCTGCAAGCTAAGCCAGGGGTCCAGGTAACCAAGACACTGAACAAAATCAAGCACTCCCGAGTAAGTGTGTCTGCTTTATGTTGCAATGGTCTGGTGGATCAGCGATGTCAGTTAGATAAACCTATTAGATGTGTCAGGTGATATCAGCCATCCTGTCAAGCTCTTTTAAGCTTCCTACCCTCCTTCTGGGGGATAGGAATCAGCACTATTATTTTTATGTATATAATGGCTGACAAAACTTGACTTAATATTCTTCAATTTTTTTTGAAAGAGCATAAGAAGATTTAGATTTTTAGTGAATATAGAGTCTCTCATTGTGATGTAACCTTTGCTGTTTGATTTCGTTTACCCATCAGACTTTTGTCATCCCATATATGATTGAAAGTCACTTCATAATTGTTATAGTAATTGATTATCCAAAACACTTCATAAGCCTAAAATAAACATTGGTGAGAAATAGATGGAAGAATCAAAAGAATAAATGGGATGACAGCTGCTTATTAGTTATTAGTCATCAAAAAAAAAACAAAAAACAAGTTATACCCTAAACTTAAGTTACATTTTGTTATGTTGGGGCTGTCCTGCTTTAGCAAAGGAATGCAACCTACCCATCACCTTACACATACACAATGCTTGTTCTATCAGTGTTACAAAAACATTACAGCATCAATACATTCACAGCTATGTATAGCCATGTGCCACAAAATATGCTACAGATGTTACTGCGGTCTTCTCACCCCTTAGAAGTCATAGCAAAGTGCAATATTTTATTTCCATTATCCATAAACTTGTGCATGGTTTAAAATATCACTTGCCTGATGTATGTCTCTTTGCTGTCTCCATCAGAGTCATTTCCTTGAAGACATTCCAAAAAACTCTTTTAGTTTCTTATGTTATGTTCTCTTTTTTCCTTCTTTTCCTTCTTCTTCTTCCCTTTTTTTCCTTTAGTGCACCAGATTTGTGAGCCAGTGTGAGTTTTGTCTGTTAGCTGGGACATATAAAGACTTGTCCTTTCTGCATCCTTCCCTTGTAAAATGTTTAAGAAGCTTTAATTGAAGAGAAATTGTCTTTCATAGCAGCAAATTGGCTCAACTGTAATCACAGGTATGACTGTTTCAACCGGGGGATTTGAGTTGGTTAAGCCTTCTCATCATTGGTTCAGTGATGACGGAATGGAGAAAAGTTCACACAATTTAAGTGTCTAATGATTACTTAAGAAATATGTGTACCGTATCTGTAACCGTGATTATATGTAAGAGTACATAAGACTTAAGTGTATTATGTGATGGAGAATTAGAACTGTAGGTTTTCCATTTATTTGTGATAATTGTAAAGTGTCTAGATGTCTCGTCTAAAGATCAATTCATATCCACAAATGCTCTCATGATAACATTCCTGTGACTGAAGTGTGAGTTATATTTATACCCTTAATGTATTCATTATTGACCCCCCCCCCAAGAAATTACCACATACTTAAATAAGAAACAATGCTAGTAGTTTATGGATTTTAAATTTAAGATTGTGCAATAACATCATCAACAAAATGTTACATTTAATCCCCTACAATAACATGTTATTCCTTTGTAATTTAATGGGAATCTTGTGTAGGCTAGCTCTTATAAGTTTAAATTATCGTTTTGAACATTACTTTTAAGAATTGTTAGTAAACCAAAGGAACGTTTAAGTTACCAGGTCTAGTTAATAGTTATTATTTCCATTTCTATATTTGTGAAGTGTCAACCAAAAACACCCATGTTTAGATAAGTCTGCATTCGGACCTTCTTGCTGACTTTGTTATAATCTTTATGTGTTCATTGAAATCAGATTTAACATGTGGTCTTTCAGAATCACATAAACCTCTTAATGAATTTAAACAATAATACATATATCTTTGGTTCTGGCTTGATATTAAATACTAACCCTCTTTTGAATGTCCAGTTGTATAAAGAATTTTTTTTGGAAATTACACTTTCTGAAATTGAGTAAATTACTATATATGAGGATACTTAAAGGATGTGGAAGCAGTCATTTAAGACTTGGATATTATCATAAGCATGCTTAGATATAACAAATAAGTTAAGTTAAGCAAACTACAAACTATGCCGAGGTAACTTGTCAAGCCCCAAAGCAGCCTAACCTGTCATAAGCTAACTTGACCCAACTTCACCCCCATAACCAAATATCTTAATCAAACCTAAAGCAAACTGTACACTTACTAAACATGCCTGTAAATCTGTGTGATTCCATCTTACTTTGCCCTTAACGATGACCATGTGAGTTGCCAGTGAACTTTGTGGTGGAGGGTTTTGGTCACTTTTTTTTAAACTGAAACGATGCCTTGTAAAGAAATCTTGCAGAGTTCACAGGAAGCTCTCAAGATGAGGAAATGTCCCTTGGCTTTCTCTTCTCCCAGTGGTTTAAGGAATAGATTTTTCAGTGTCCTGAAACCAAAACCAGTGTCCTTAATTAAATGATTAACCTAAGAAGAAAAATAATGATAAGAATATAAAAAGTTGGAAGAATCCATTAAAGATTGTTCACTTTAGTTGAGGTTGCAGTTGATCATAGCAAATTCAGTTCTGAGTTTTTTGCATTTGATTAGCTCAGTGCATGGTTGGCTGTATATCTAGATGAAATATTTTTATTATGGGTGCATTGTGTCATAGTATTTACTTTAGGAGGAAGGAATGGCTCTAGCAGTGTTAGCAAGCTTTAGGAAAAGATTTTGAATCACGTTTGGGATGTTGTGTATCCAAAGAAGAAATGAGCATTCTTAGGCAATGTCAAGACTTTCACATATGTTAATAATTATGAATATGTGTGAAAAGTCAGACAGTATGCACTATGCATATTTGGTTCCATACTTAATGTTGTTTTTCTTCTGTTTTAATCAAGGTAAAATGCATCTGGAACCCTAAGAAGAATGTGGCCCTTGAACTTCCTCCCTTAAACAGTTCTTTTCTGTTCAATGAAAACCTGCCCCCCAGCTTCTCATATTATATTTTCAGAAAATGTAATAGTAATATTAAGATCACAGAAAAAAAAAAGATATTTACAATATGTATGGTAATCTGTGTTCCCCTAAATTGTGTTCGTAGCTTTGCATTACCAATTATATCCATTACACATACAGATTTGTAATAGATAGCACAAGGTTTACATTCAGGTACTATAATTTTTGCACAGTTTATTTCTAAGTATCAAGCCTTCTCAGCTGCCCTCCTTATTTTCCTCTCACAAGGCCTAGATTTTGCTTGTCTGTCTTTCTCTTCTTCCTTAAAAAGATATATGATAAAAATTTGTCTGAAGTACAAGGAGTAGAACTTCATGCAGTGTCTAACTCTTTACACTCTCAATGATCCCTTTCAAAAGGTAGCTTCTGTTAATCACTCTCACCTTTCCTGTTGGGTATCTTTGAACAAGAGACAATATCCATAAAGGCTTTCCAAATTCTTATCCTGCTCACAAGCACACTCATAGATAAACATTATACCCACATGCTATACATTTTATGCTAAGACCCATAAAGTCTTACAATTGCATTTTTTAATTATCTGTTATGATTATATGAGACACTTTCAATGCAGAACATCAGAAAATAGCAAAATAAAGGTTGATGTTATTCTAAAGTGTATTCATTGATACAAGAAACACATTTTAAGTTATTGAGTTTATAACAAATTCAGTGTTCTATGGTATGGTGGGGAGCAGGCATTATACATGTTGAAAAAAGATTCTTACTATTTTTCAAATATTTCAGTATTATTTGCAGAATTGTATAACAATTATTTTTATTTCAGACCAGGAAGATCAGAAGATACATTACAAGCAAATGTTTTAAGATGTATGAATTTTATTTCCTTCCTCTTTCAACAGGAAAATCTTACCTGCATTTTACTTTCTCTTCCCAGAATTTGTTGCTATGTGCCACACAGTCACTCTTCTTGTGCGACTCCTCTGGCGCACAGAAGGCATCCCCAACACTAGGAAGCGGACAGCCCTTGCCTGCCGACCCCAAGATCAACCCTCCGTCATTCACCTTCATCCAGGCCTGGCAGTTCTTGGCTCTGGCTGTGTCTCTCTTCGTGCCTAAAAATAATAAGCTTCTGTGGTACCTCAAACTTCACCTTCAGAGGAATGCTGATACCAAGTAAGCCTTCAGACTATGTTGATTTATTCATGGAGGAAGTTTGCATAGAAATTAAGAAAAGCTCATTTCATATTGTTAATAGTGATATCATAGATATTGTTTCATCATTTTTGGGATTGATATTAATGTTTTTTTTCAAGTAAATTTTCTTCTGTTGTGAGTAAAAGTAGTTTATTTGTTTGATCAAATGTTTCATTACTAGATTGTCAAGTACATGATATCACACACACACACACACACACACACACACACACACACACACACACACACACACACACACACACACACACACACACACTTACTTGAGACAAATATTTGTAATTTAGAAATTCCTTTAAAAAAAAACTGATTTCAACTGTTATATTTACTAAACTGCTTTAATTTTGCTTGCAGGTCTGAAGTCGGCAAATATGCTGCATACTGTCAACGAGCTTTAGAAAGAACCTTAGAGAATGGGGGTCGTGAAGCAAAGCCATCTAGAATGGAGGTCCTGTCTATCCTACTCAAGAACCCTTACCACCACTCTCTCCCCCATGCCATACCCGTCCACTTTATCAATGGGACTTACCAGGTATGTAGAATTTCATTTTGTTTTTATCCTGAACTTTTTCTTTCGGAAAAAGTCCTATAAAGAAAAGCTCACTTTTAAATCCATTGTGATTTGTCAATCATGGAAGAATCATATATTAAAAGAAAAAAAAGAAAAAAAAAAATAGATGATAGATATATTCATACTTCAAAGCTATAAATGACATTAACAAATATTTCTCAGGTCATTGGATTTGATGGGTCAACCACCATTGATGAGTTCTTGATATCACTGAACCAAGAGATTGGTTGCCGTGACGTCCACCAGTCGGGCTTTGCATTATTCTCAGATGATCCCATTGAGAAAGATTTAGAGCACTGTCTCAATCATAATGCGAAGGTATGTATGGACAATGGGAAGGTATGTATGGTTGGGGATTTAGTGCAATTTAGAGGAAATTATATTTTTGTATTCAGATTCAAATATTTAAGTCTTTTTTGCTTCATGTTTTTATATTCTAAGATTAGATTTTGTAAAGAGTGTTCAAACCATATCTGTAATTTGATGTATACTCTGTCTTCCTTTTTGAATTTGAAATTGCATTTTTTGTAATGAACTTTTCTTCAATTTCAGCTATGTGATGTTATTTCAAAATGGGAAACTGCCCTCAGAGAGAAGGGCTCGGGCAAGTTCGAGAACACCAAAGTTATTCGGCTTCTCTATAAGTAAGATCATTTGCTTGTTTGTTACTAGTAGAAAAAAGGTTGATATAAGAAAACATGTATTTTTTACATTTTAGGGGAAAGTGAGAACAATCCATAACATCAGTTGGAAAATACAGATATGTCATAAATGATTCTTATTGTCTACTCAGGTCACGCTTGTACTGTCGCGCCGCTGGGAAACATGAAACAGACCGAGAGAAACTGTTGCTTTGCTATCAGGTCAACCAGCAGATTCAGCAAGGCAAATTCCCCATCACCAGAGAACTTGCATTAGAACTGGCAACCCTCATGGCCCAAGTATGTAATCCTTTCAGTGGTTGGAGAATCTAGTGGTATATCACCTATTAATATTTTTTTCTCTATTCCTTATCACCATTTGATGATAATAGGAAGAAATCAGTAAACAATATGTATAGGATAATCTTGCCATGTTAAATGTGGACAGTTTATTGAAAGGTATAAGGGTTAAGATATTAAAAAGAGAGGTTCTCAATATGTAGTACCTCCATCTAGATTTTGCCATATAATGTTTTTTTCAATTCCAGTCTTTTTGGTCATTGATAGGAATTTCAGAAAAACAAAAAGTAAATTTATTAGACTTAGCTTAAACATAATGTCTAAATTTGTGAGTGAAATCCGTATCCTATACTATTAGATCAAGGTACAGGTAAGTATTAGGGAAAAATAATAATTCCAGTTTTCTTTTGGTAGCATTTGATATTAATAAATTATTTTCCATATAGATTGACATGGGAGAAGTTAACAGTGAAAGAACAAGAGGGTCAGGTTCATCGGGTCCTTCCTCGGCACACATTCAGCAGGCTTTCAACAAGTTCTATCCTGCGAGATATCGAGAGGACCTGAATGAGGAAGAAACAAAGTTAGTATACAACTGTCAGTGATGTGAATGTAATGGTAATGAATGTGTTTGGAGTTATGTGTGTCACCTAGAGTTATTTGATTTTTTTAACCCAGCAATATAACTATATTGTTTGTTTTCAGAACCGTGCTTGATAGCTTGCAAGAAAAATGGATTGGATTGCGTGGAAGAACACAAAGCGACTGTGTCCGCATATACTTAACATGTACGCGGAAGTGGCCATATTTCGGAGCCACTCTGTTCCCAGCGGCGACACCATCCCCAGAGGGACCTCCAACTCCAGTGTGGGTGGCTGTCAGTGAAGATGCCATTACCTTACTGGACCAAAGCAGTATGGCATCCATTGTCAGGTATTGATTGATGTGATCTATTACTTTGTATATGGAGTTTATCTTATTCTATTTCATACAACTTCTTTTTTCTTTTACTTGAGGATTGATAATGAAGGGCTGAATTTCTTTTGATATCATCTTTGATTATTTCTCAGTTTCACCTCATCTTATTTGAAATGAACCCATAGTAGGTGAAGACACTACTTCACTAAGAATAAATTATGAAAATTTGCTTCTTTGCTTCATCATGCATTATGACATGGACAACTGATTAACCTTAGAATATTGTCTTTTACATTATTTTTCCTTTTTCTTTTCCTTATCTTTAATCTTATTTTTTATTCCAGTGAATCGAATCATATGAACAGTGTGCCTTAATAAAATATCTTTGAATGAGGTAACTCTAGAATTAGATAGATAAATAAATAAAATTTGCATTTCATCTAAAAATATATCTATTATCATTTTGTGGAAGGAATGTGCATCATATCGACAAATAAATTGTATCCCCTTTCATAATTCTTAAAATCATCAACATAACTTACACAGATAAGAATCAGGTTTGTTACTACAAAATGGTATGACTAACAGCTTAATGATATCCGTCCCTTAAGGTTGCATGATAAATGAAAGGAAATTCACCATCATCTGCAGCACAGTATGTTATTCCACACAGATATATACTCTCCTTTAACAAACTGACACAGATAATTGGGTCTCCAGGTATGGGTATAGTTCTGTGGTGACATTTGGTGGCTGTCAAGAGGACTTCATGTTGGTAGTCCACACACCTGAGGAGGACGGCTCTCACCATCCCCCTGGGACGCACAAACTACTCTTGTGCATGAATAAACCAAAGGTAATTGACAGGCTTCTGCAATCTTAATATGGTTCGAGCTGGTATGTGCTTGTGAGTGATGCAAAGGCATGTTGTAGGAGTCGACAAAAGTTTCTTTGGTTATGTCTTCTTTGTTGACTTGCTACAAATTTATCAAGGATGAAAGATGTAACCTATTTAGGAGAAATTTAAATGACTGTTAATAGTTAAGGGCTTTTGCATGAGATGAGAATGACATATAAAGAAACATATGATATGAAAATCTTCAGATTTGTTCAAGAAAATTACCTTTGATATTTGTTATCATTGACATTAGGTATAGTGTCACTTTTTAACTCATTCCATGGTCAGGATGGACCAGAGGGCACTTATACATGCCATGACAATGAAAGGTTGCTCTTTGGTCTTTGTGCTAAGGGTCTGGAGCTTTTGAATGAGCGGTGACAGTAGTTGTACCACCCGTTTTCCAGAGAGGGTCTAAAACCTGATTATTTGCAAAGCAATGATCAGCTAAAAAAATATCAAAGAAAAACAGAAAATAATTTCTTGATTTGCTTGATAAACCATTGCCATCTTTCCTTTTACAATATTTCCGATGTTAATATTGATGCGTGAATTTTTTATTAGTGTGATTTCCTTGTAAGATAAGGATAGAAAATGACACTCAAACAAAGACTAATCTTTTACAAAATGCCATCATCCATCTCAAGCATATTTCTATCCGAAACAACATTCTAGATATTCCTTTTTTCATGAATCTGTAAAATAACAACTTAATACATCAATAGCAATGAATTTCTGAATTATTTTTCTCTTTTTCTTTTTTTCTACCCACAGATCTTAGAATTGACTCTACTTATTGCCGACTATATGAATGCTCTTGGTCGGCCAGTACCAGGAACTCCCCAGACAGGAACACTGACTCGCCACGGATCAAGAAGGTCGGCTCGTTCTCACATGACTTCAGTTCCAGGACAACCTGACTTACTAAAAATGACAACTGAAGTAGATAGCAAACTTCAACGCTTAGATGCCAAAAGGAGGGCACAAGTGGACTCCTCTGTTGTCTGACCCGCAGTTCATGCTAGGTCGTCCTGAGTAAGGTTTATGCTCGGCCCAACTGCTACGCTGTGATAAACGTGTCACTCTTACAGTTGTTCCCAGTTAAAGGAGGTTTTTCAATAATGTGTTTTCCTTTACTTTGTTTGGGAAGCTTTGTTGAAGACATCTTTTTTTGAAAGGAATGGTACAGCACGGCATCTCCAAGACACTGGAGAGGGTTCGAAGCAAACGGTTGTGTATGGCGCACAAAAGGTAAAAAAATATGAATTGGAGAGTCTGCTGTATGGCCGAGCATAGTCAATATAATGTGCTTTCTGTATATATATATTTTTTATTTTTTAGTACAGACAATATTTTAAATTAATGACCTCACTTGTAAAGAATGGATAATGAAGATGGGTGATCAGCTTAAAAAGAGAGAAGCATTTATCGGGGCACTTTATCGATGTTTCTTCCATGGGGATAAAACATCTAATCAAGTCCTATATTTAATCATGTGCCTTATGCTGCACTTTAAATCCATGAAATCATCATTTTTGAATAGTTTATGTATGGCTGAGATTATTTGAAGGCTTACAATGGCAGCTGTAAGTCCTTTTTTTCATAAATGAAAAAGGGATAAGTCAAAGATGCTTTAAAGCCCTAGTCTGTGGTATATCTAGTCTACAGAAAGCAGAAAAAATCAGTCAATAATTGGAAGGATTAATGGAAATTTATGGAAGTAAATCATACGTAGTATTAAACTTTACAAAAATTGTGAGAGCAAGGTCTTGGCAGGGTAGTTTCCATATTATATGAAGTCAGATGGATTATGAGATATTTTATCGATAATTTGCCCAAATATGCCCCTTTTTATATTTAGAATACTACATGGAAATAGTAAGTTCTGGTTTATTTAGAAATCTTTAGTTGATGTATGGAGAGAATGAGTTTAGTATAACTGGACAATCTGCAGTCACACAATTGAAAATGCAATGGTGATTATAAGGCAACAAAGTCCTCTCTCTGTGTAAAGGATAGTAAGTGACGTTGCACATGTTAAAAATCTAATTCAACTTATTCATCTTATATTCTTCATGATCAGTGAGAATTTGTGTATGTAGAGCTTGTCATGTACCATGTTTTTTTCATTGTGCTATTGATCAAAGGTGCCATAACTGCTAGTCAGAATGTATAAACTGAGTCATGTAGAACACCAAATCTGATAAAAAGTATGCCTTCCAGGATTTTATGATTAAGGACAAGTATGAAATTTCATGCTGTGTGTATATATAACTTGACTTATCAATATGTGGTAACCACATATTTTAAACAAGCAAATGTCACATTGCACATTGTTAAACATGTGTCCAGTTACTATAAGCAGGTCGGCTTCACCTGCACTGGGACACACAAAACAAAAGTCTAAAGTTAGTCTCATGACTCAAGTAGCAATGGACTGACAACTTATCTTCTATACCTTTAGCTAGATTATGTAAATAGTGCTTTCCTTTTATATTTCCATTTTGTGAGAATTTTGTATGTAATCTGCATAACCCCTATGTGGTATGATAAGAGAGTTTTGGGAATGTTCCTGCTATGCCTTACACACATCTCCACAATGTATTAATGCTCACCTATATGTAAAGATATACTTGTGCTCATACAAACCCACCCCCGTTTTATGTTAACACAGTTGCTCTCTTGTTGTTTGGATTTTATAGGCCTTACCCCTTCCCCCAATATTTCTTGGTTTTTCCATAAAGAAAATTGTTTGAAAAGAGCTTTTCCATCCATACAGCCAAACAGAAAAGTTTTGAATCTATACTTGCACTTATCTATAAGTTCAAACTTTTGGAAACAAAGTTTTTTCTAATATATCTACATATATTATTATTCCTAATGTGCACGCAAGCAAGCGGACACTCACTCACTACACTCACTACACTCACTACACTCACTACACTCACTCACTCACTCACTCACTCACGTACACACACACACACACACACACATGTACACACACGTACACACACGTACACACACGTACACACACGTACACACACGTACACACACGTACACACACGTACACACACGTACACACACGTACACACACACACACACACACACACACACACACACACACACACACACACACACACACACACACACACACACACACACACACACACACACACACACACAGAGCCCATAGATCTCAAATAGGATAAAATCATCTCATACGAGTATCGCTGGCATTATTATAATTATAGCAGTACTATTGGTCTTCTGTTATGTTCAAGGGGTTGAATGTAGAAGTGTTAGGTCAGTATATGAGAAACAATTTCACTATCATTACTGAGGTTTTGCATTTTTAAAGTGTTTCAATATTATTTTCATATGTTAGATTTTTTGAAAAGGAAGTGTTGAAAAGCATTGGACATACCCCATAGGAACGGTAAAGCTGCATGTTTAGAGAAGTAACAGTTTTGTAACAGATCTAGAACGAAATGGATTTTAGATAAAGCGTATACAATTGGTATGTTTTCATGCGCTACTACATTTGATCACGTTTTTAAATCTTTTATATAAAGAAAAAGAACAAAGAGTTTATAGCAGTTAACCACTGACACTCATGAACAGCTCAATATTGCAATTTTAGCAATCTGACATTTCCTTTTCCTTCTTTTATTCTTTTCTTTGACTTACTGTTTTGCAAGAAAATGTGGAGTTTTACGTTGTTTGGCTTTAACTTGCCTTTATTAAGTTTGTGTATGTGCATTATGTGTTTACTTTGTAATGTTCCTTTTCATGTAAATTACCCAGATTGATTATTTATACCTTGGGTAATTCTTATATATGGGAAATATAATGTTTACCACTTGTGCTGGTATGCTCATGAGTACTGTAAAAAAAACAAAAAACACCTATAGTCTTGTTTATATGAAATATTTTTATTAGCTTTTCTGCTCAATAAACTAGTCATATTAACATGTTGAAAAACATTAATTCATATTATGTTTGAAGTATGGGAATACCAACACAAATTAATGAACTAGACATCCCCTTGAAAGCACAAAATAACAAAGCTGTTGGTCAGTAAACATGAAAGGAAGTAGGAATCTGTAATTCATGAGAAGACTTCAGAGATATACAATTACTTGCAAATTCAGATTATCATATATTGGATTTACATATTACCTTTATTTTTCAATCTCTCTCTGTCACTTTCTCTTTCTCTTTCTTTCTCTCTCTCTCTAACATTTTCAAAGTAAATACTGTCAAGATATGGTATATTATTTTGACTTTGTATCTTTGTAAAGAAAATTTATGAGAGAATATAAATTTAATTATTTCTTCTAATGAACAGATTTGGGGGAAATATGCACTTTTGATTCTATAAGACCTAGTTATTTTGTTTTTTGCGAGTTTTATGATTAAGGTAATTTATTTTTTCCTAATGTATTTTATCACAGAAACAACTCTAAGTTACCTCACTTCATTTGCACAACTTCAGTCATTTTATTGCAAAAAAAAAAAGAAGAAAACCTGATGTACCTTACTTTTCTATGCTTCATTAAAAATTTCCCTATATTAAACGGCTACCAGTAATGAAGATTTGTCCTTCTATTCTAATAATCTTTTAGTGTCTTTCTCTCCTCCGTAATCTTTCTGCAAAATGGATACTGATCCATTGGGAAAAACTTATATCGCAGTGACTTTTCCGTGTTTATGACCTACATAATGGTAAAAGATTCTGAAATCCACTATAAACTTCTTAACTTCAAAACAGGTCTCCTATCTACTCTGTTCATACTACAAATTGAAAATATATATAACTTTTTTACTTTTTGTAAGTTTCTTTGTGAACTTTACTCAAAATACATGTATGAAGTTGCAATTATGAGTGTCTAGAATTAAAGGTACTTGAGTACCAAATTATAGTGTTCGAATTTATTTTACCACTGACTCATGTTAACAAATTATTGCTCTACTTAAATTTTTAATTCATCATTTTGTATGTAATCATGATTGATTTCTATGTAATTATTTGTCAAAGTGATGCTAGTAAAAGTGTGGGTGTTTTTATAAATGTAACAAATATGTAATTAACAGTAGAATTTAGGAAAATAAAAGAGTTCATTGATTGTTTAACTTTCATTCTCTGGTGAGATGATCCTTTATAGGAATGACAATATAAAAATGCAGCTCCTTTAATACTATGTGAAGGCTCTAGCTGAAGATTTACCAAGAGATGAGTAAACTCTAAAGCATACCTGTTGATCCTTTTTATAGCAATATTGTTAATTCCATTATAAGGCCTTCAAGTAATGACATTTTCTGAATTTTCTAAAACAATAAACTTTATCAAATCAGTTTGATAAATTGGGAACTCCTTTAAATCAAAGGATAACTGAAAAACTCAAACATATAAAAACAAAACCTATAGAGAAGTTTAAGACCAGTATAATAAAATGAACAGTTCTCCTATCTCTTTTCGTAGAATTCAACATTATTAGTTTGTCATAACTTTATTAAATGATAATATGAGAAGTTTAACCCCTCCACTATGGGCAGTAGAAAACGCCCCTCACGCTGTATCCGAGCTGCCGGCGCGCGCCAAATTTTAAACGTCGCTACTGAACATGACAAGTTTTAAGCCAAAACCTCTACATAATCATCATGTGTTATATATCAAAATATGCATAGTTAACCTCTTCCCCCATATGCATGTGACAAGTTATTTACATGGGTTGGGAGGGAGATGGAAAGAATGACCTTGGTGGGAGGCCTCACTCAGATGACCAAAGAAAACGATTGAAATAGTATGGTAAACTAATCATAATATGTTTTATATTTTTACATAATGTTCCATAAATAAATAATAAAATGATTGCTAGCAGGGCCCATCAATGCCTCCCCTGGTATAAGCGAATCCCACTCTTATGTAATAATAATGAAAGTCAAGTAATATATCGTATCATATCCGACCTCCATTCTGAAAGATCTCGTACAGTATCCAGAAGAAAGAAAACTCAATTCCACCAGAACTCGGCCATGACGCAGTACGCACATCCTCGGGTTTGACGCAAGCGCTGCAAGGACGCAGTATACACGTCCTCATGTTGAAGGGGTTAATACCATTAAGAAAATGACAAGCCTATGTGAACAAATCAGTATGATCTAAAATTGATATTCCTTTCTATCAACCAACTGACAACAAACATGCATTGTCTGCTATTGGTTTTGTTTTAATTATTCTTTTATCATTATTTTTTACACAGATGGCTCTGCATGTGCTTTGTTATTTAAGAGTCCTTTACTAAGCCTATTTAACCTAACATATTTAATCTGTTCCTTGAATTTTTAGGAGAAAAATATATCTTTTAAATATCATTATCACTTTTGTTATTATGACTGATCATAAAAAAAATATTATTAGCATGATCATAACATGAACATTGGTAATAAATTGTTTTTTTCTTTTAATAACCAAATAAACAAGGGACTGGGTAAATGGGTGAGGCCTGTGTACAAATACTTCCAGCACCAACAGATTAATTATTATATTTCACTGTTATTCACAAATCCTGAGCCTATCTAATGTCAACAAAGTTCAAGAATAAGTACTGCAATATAATGAAATGCATTCATTTAGAAAGAAAATTAAACAAGAAAAATAATCTAGTACAGGCATCTATACATATTTACATATACATGAATATATACATATAAATATAACCATTATGTGCATGGTGTTTTTTTCTTCCACATGTACATATAAACTTACATATACATATACAGTGCGTGCATGTGTAAGAACATTCAAATATACACAATTTAAGTAAGTGTAAATAAACTAGCTGTTAGGTATACCAGGATTCAACTGTCGTCTCTTTGGTGTTTGAGTGTGTGTGGTGACAAGTGCCGGTGGATCATCAAGACTAGTCTGTGTTTGAGTGTGGGTAAACGATAACTCTGGGAAAAGTTCATTGTGACTGTGATCTGGGGTCTGTGTGTGTATGGTTGAGCGCATGAACTGCTCTATATCTGAAAAATCCTCATATGTCTGAGTTTCACTTGTGCACCACAGACTGTCACTATCATGTCCTTGACAAGGCCCAGGAACCTGGCATGACCCAGGACCTTGGCAAGTAGTATCTCCACTCAAAATCAAAAGGCTGTTTGGATCAGTCTGGGTTTCTGTGGTGGTTAAGATTATTTCGTCCGAATCATCAGGGGCCCCGGCATTCCCGCTCAGAAGTACGTCATGGTCGGTTTGAGTCTCTATGCTGGATGAGCGGATGTGCCCTAAAGTTGGAGCTCTCTGACTTGCTATATTGGTTGAATCTCCAACGACTCCCAGTAAGTCTTCGTCGGCGTCGATAAGCAGCTGGGTAGTCGCAAAGGGATCAAGATGCTCATTGGTCTGTGTAGCTGTAATGGAGGTCATAGATGGTGGAGTTATTCCAGGTTCATCATCCCCACAAGCCCGATCAAAAAGGGATATGGTTATGTTACTGAGGTGGGAATGAGTCAGTCCAGGTGCACGCGGACTTGTCTGTGTTCCTGATGTGCTTTGCTGAGTTGTGATAAATTCTGGCAAGTCCACTTGTAGTGCTAAACTTCCCAAAGAACTGTCATCTTCATCATTGCACATATCAGATCCCACCTCAAGGAAAGTGGTGTCATTATCACAATGACCATTTCCTTTCCCTGTACCAATTGTACTCGAGATGCTGGCTGGCAGTTGCAACTGTGAACTGTTATTCAGTCGTTTGCTGTCTCTATGAGTGAGCCTAGTTTGAGTTTCAGCTGTTCGTTTTCGTTTGCTTTGACTTTGTAAAATAGCAATATTGCCATCATCCATATTCCAGTCACTTGTAGCTGATTTTCGTCTTGAACGTTTGACCGAGTTTTCTTCTGTTTGAACGCCAACATCCACACATGCCACCCTGTTTCAATGAAAGGAAATTAAAATGATAATACTGAAACAATTCAAAATCTGTTCATAATTTTGAAATATATTTTGGAATCTTCAGAAAATATCTACATGAAGTAAACCTAAATTCTTCCTTTTCCTTGAATCTACTGCTTGTTAGAACACTGTTTTCCCAATAATGGAATTTACAAAGGAAATATCTCAGCTTCATGGACATTTGATCAACCCCTAATGGTATATTTTTGTTCTCCCAATATCCCAGTTTTTGAGCAGACCTTACTGAAGACTATTAATCATAGGCTAAATTTTAACTCATTCATGCCGGTTGACTTGCTATCACGTTTAGTATTTTTTGGGTCAGGCGCTCTGGATGAGATATTTAGTCAAGGCTGGCGCGCCATGTGATCGAGTGTACAGCACTCGCCCGCAGCTAGTGCGGCCAAGAATCCCAAGGCGTTAGACCTACGCGTTAGAATATCCCACCATTTCGACCATTTAGAGCCAAAATAGCCCTACTGTGAATGGGTTAATTAATGGGGGACCCTCTGTAACTGTTAGTAGGATAAAATCTTACTCTCTATTGTAGGACCATGGGATAATAGTAGCAATATTGAAAGGCTTTAATCCACTCTAGAAACCCATTAATTTTAACACTTCTTGTAGAAGCACAAGGGATATATTGGATATCTTTGGCTTCTAAATACTGTACAAATCCTGCTGTTCCAATGTTAAATAATCCAGCATTTTCAAATCATGATGGCATACACCCATATTACACATCTGTATCACATATGTAAGAAGTTGCTTGCTGTATATTTTGCTCTTAAACCTGAATGACAGTTTCTTTGTTTAGAGAAAAAGAAGAAAAAAGGATTAGATCTTTCTTATATAACTTTGGGTTGATTACTGCCACATGTTTCTTATGCTACCTAAAGATTGGTATTAAATGCATAGTTGGCTAGAGTTCTATTTTCTAAAGAGAGACATTTCTAATGGTCAAATTCTCTCTTATGTAAACCACTCCATACAAAACTATTAAGTGGAGGATAATCCATGATATTTCATCAAAATAAAAATACAACCATATTTAAATAGAAACATTACAGTTTTTTGACGTGGAATTTCTTTCATACTGTTAAAGAAAAAACTGCACCAAGACTGTAATAAGTGATTCCAAAGATCATCCATTAACCCATTGCGGACAAGTGTCATGGAATACAAGACGCAAGAACTTTGGCCTGACGACGGGCGTTACAACGTATATGACATTGGGGGATTTTGGATAATGAGTGAGTAATTGCAATCATAATTACTATAATTGCTGTAATATTAAGCAAAATCAGTTTCACTAAGTATATATGGCATCAGCAGGAGAGAGAGCCTTGAATGGCACAAATCCACGGTCTCTTGCAAGCACTATCTTTAGAGAGCGATGGCAAACAGCAAAATGTCGACCTCTTGACTTTGATGAAGGATGTGCAGACAGAAGGAGAGGAAGGTGACTCAAACCATGCCCAGTGTCTACAATGTGCCCCTGTGCCAGTAGGGATGCCTTGTACTATGGCACTCACAGTCATAAGCACAGGTTTCCTTCCTCTTCCCTGACTCTTCATTGTGGAAAGTTATATTTTTCATAATACAAAATATGAAAAAAATGAAGTTGTTTCTTATCCTCCAATAAAACAGCAATACTTCTATCACACTGAGTATAAAAAAAATATTGAGCTAATATGAACCCTATAGTACCATTTTAGTTGACTGACTGACTGATTTAACCTACACATTTTTTAGATTAAAGTTCAGTTGAGATATAATCTGATTATAAATATGTACTTCATATGACACATATAAGTCTCTCAAAAAAATAAAATAAAAAACAATGACAAACACAACAATGGCTCTAATTTTACAATGAGTGACTGAAAGAGAGTGGGAAAAGTCAAGGTAAGCTGCATGAACCTGCTTCCCTCTGAAAGAAAACCCATCCTGGAGCCTGGGCAAGCAAATCTACCCCCATCTGCAATGGGTTAATGCTGAATTAGAATATTCAAATACAGATACACACATACCTTTTCATTGCTGTGGCAGCAAGCTCACTAAGGGCAATAGCAGCAAGTAAATGAGTGGGCTGTTGCAGATGTACCGGGGCCACTGGGCTGAAAGTGGAAGGGGTGTGCAGAAGAGTACCAGCTGTCTGAGTGAAGATTGGGGGAACAGATGCGAAGGGAGACATGGTAGGAGACGTAGAGGTTGCCATTATTCCCAAAACACTTCCTTTCCCTCGACTGATATTTTCAACATTCTGATACCTGTAATGAACACATTGAAATTATAAAATCCATGGATGGGAAATGCTAACAAAATATATCTAATACTTTTTAACATACCACATTTACACGTATGTATGTACTTTCATATTTGTGTGAGTGATAGTGTGAGTGTGTGAGTGATAGTGTGAGTGTGTGAGTGATAGTGTGTGATAGTGTGTGAGTGAGTGAGTGAGTGAGTGAGTGAGTGAGTGAGTGAGTGAGTGAGTGAGTGAGTGAGTGAGTGAGTGAGTGAGTGAGTGAGTGAGTGAGTGAGTGAGTGAGTGTGTGTGTGTGTGTGTGTGTGTGTGTGTGTGTGTGTGTGTGTATGTGTATGTGTGTGTGTGTGTGTGTGTGTGTGTGTGTGTGTGTGTGTGTGTGTGTGTGTGTGTGTGTGTGTGTGTGTGTGTGTGTGTGTGTGTGTGTGTGTGTGTGCACATGTATGTGTGTGTGTGTGTGTGTGCACATGTATGTGTGTGTGTTTCTTGTGCATGCATGCACACACATGAATATTTGTGCTAGCATGTAAAACATATTGTTAGAAATAGGTATATCACATGGTGTAGTAATAAATGTTTTAATTTTTTTGCCACCACAAGCTGAATCATTTAACATACATATTGAGATATTTGTTTTAGAGAAAGTATGAATATATAAAATCTGTAAGGCGGAAACTTTTCCATATCTAAAATGCTAAACAGTCAAATAAATCCTCACATTATGATTTGACTTAAAACATGTAATTCAAAAAGACTAATTTAGATATTCATCAAATATGATCATTCTAAATGCAAACCTAATTTGACTTACTTAAAATCATAATTTGAGAATCTTCACACAAATTAATCAGAATAGAGGATATTCTATCAGGATTGCAGCAATATAATTCAATTTTTTTAAAGATACATTGTATATGGAATGTTTCAAGAATATTAATTAATATTAATATTAATTCATGCTAATTACACATTAATCTTCTCCACTAAGTGCTGATACAACGGCAGTAACATTTTGGTCATCTATAGTTGCAATGAAGTTCCCAGGCATTCATAACCTCCCCTACCTGATGACGTCACATCATACTTCCACCAATCATGTGTTTTCCCAGTATTTACAAGTAATGTAAACGGAAGTACATATTTATAATCGGAATGTACGTGAACTTTATTATAACAAATGTCTTCTTTCTCTCTACCTCTCTCTCCACCTCTATTCACATCTCTCTCTCCACCTCTATCCACATCTCTCTCTCTCTCCACCTCTATCCACATCTCTCTCTCTCTCTCTCCATCTCTATCCACATCTCTCTCTCTCCACCTCTATTCACATCTCTCTCTCTCCACCTCTATCAACATCTCTCTCTCTCCACCTGTACTATATCTCTCTCTCTGCACCTCTATCCACATCTCTCTCTATCTCCACCTCTATCCACATCTCTCTATCTCTCTCCACCTCTATCCACATCTCTCTCTCTCTCCACCTCTATCCACATCTCTCTCTCTCCACCTCTATCCACATCTCTCTATCTCTCTCCACCTCTATCCACATCTCTCTATCTCTCTCCACCTCTATCCACATCTCTCTCTCTCTCTCTCCACCTCTATCCACATCTCTCTCTCTCCACCTCTATCTATATCTCTCTCCCTCTCCACCTCTATCCACATCTCTCTCTATCTCCACCTCTATCCACATCTCTCTCTCTCTCTCCACCTCTACCCACATCTCTCTCTCTCCACCTCTATCCACATCTCTCTCCCTCCACCTCTATCCACATCCCTCTCTATCTCCACCTCTATCCACATCTCTCTATCTCTCTCCACCTCTATCCACATCTCTCTCTCTCTCTCCCACCTCTATCCACATCTCTCTCTATCTCCACCTCTATCCACATCTCTCTCTATCTCCACCTCTATCCACATCTCTCTCTATCTCCGCCTCTATCCACATCTCTCTCCACCTCTATCCACATCTCTCTCTCTCTCTCCACCTCTATCAACATCTCTCTCCCTCCACCTCTATCCACATCTCTCTCCCTCCACCTCTATCCACATCTCTCTCTATCTCCACCTCTATCCACATCTCTCTCTATCTCCGCCTCTATCCACATCTCTCTCCACCTCTATCCACATCTTTCTCTCTCTCCACCTCTATCCACATCTCTCTCTCTCCACCTCTATCCACATCTCTCTCTTTCTTCTGGTTTAACCTACATTGTTATAGTAAATTTCAGATATAATCCAATAAATATGTATTTGTTTATGTTACCCATGAATACCAGAAATTAATAATTGTTACAAACAACTGTAGTAGATATATATAGACCATTGATGAAAGTAACAGTAAATCAACATTGATTGAGGTCTGTAGTGCAATTATTTTTTAGTGCCTGTACTCCATGGGAAAACACTGGAGTGGGTGAAGAATGAGCAGGTGGGCAGGGCTATAAATGCTTGGGAACTCTGACTTTAGTTGCTAGTATGCAACATGGAAGAAAAAAAACATTAGGCCAATACTACAGATATATTAAACATTACTGAATTTCAACAAAGACTTATAATGTAATTATAAGTTAAATTCTATGTTCAGCTGTAGTTAACCCCTAAAGGATGTGCATACTATCTTTAGTAATGCTCAGGTAAAGACATGGACAACTTGTACCAATATTCAAAAGGAAGCCAGGAAATAACCATGTTTTCAATTCTCATAATGTAGATTGTGATCTGCAGATTCCAAAAATACAACTAATTTTCTTGTGTGAATTGAAGCAGAGTAGACAGAAGTAATTGTTTTGTGCACCATTGCATATGATGGCCCATTCTTTAGGGGTTGATAAGTTGTAGCCTTATTAAAGTAGGTGCACTTACTTAAGAGGTATGTGATGCCAAAATGCCTGAGTCTGGTTATTCCCATTCTGATGCGTAGATACAGGAGGTTCTGCGAGAGATGTTCTTCTTTCCCTTCAAAAAAGAAAAGGAAAGATAAAAATTGCTTTCCTCACATTGTAACAAGACAAATGCTGTCTCACTTATTTTTTGAGGCTTTCACAGTTATTGCATTTAAAATTATCCTACAATTCCTTCCTTAGTTTCCATTTGCCCAACACAAAAATGCCAATCTTCTCTTCTTGTTACAAAGTAATCCATAATTTCATAAATAAACCAGCATTCTCTATACATCTACCTCAAAGCCTGGATAGTAGTGGGGTGGAAAGTATGAGCAGAACGCCTGGCATGAGTCTGTAGAGTCTCAACAGAGGAGAAGTTTCTGCCACAACCGCAGAGGAGCTGGAGGCCACATGCGCGTTTGTGGTGGGAGAGCAAGGCCGAGGTGCTGAAGGCCTGGCCACAGTTGCAGGCATGAGACCGCTCAGCATGAACCTTCAAGTAATGCTACATGCAGAAAATACAAGTCCTGATTAGACTTTACTTCTATGTTGGGATGGATTAATGCCTGTGTATCCCTAGCTAAAAGATGCAAGACTTTACATTGCATAACATTAAAATTACCAATATGAAAATTAGTCTAAAACCATAATTTCTTATATCTTCATGATAAACCATGTAAGGATAATCAGGCAGTAATCACCAATTTTCATTTTTCTAATTCAAAATATCAAACACTGTCAGTCATATACAAATACGAGTGATCTATCTCATAGATGCAATCAATATATCAATAAATAAAAAAACATCTGAAATTATCACACTACTTATATTCTAACCAATATATATCATAATATTTCCAAATGCTGAGGGTTTCCAGTGTATCAGTATCCTGAATCAGTTAAATGATAATGATAGTACGGGCAATACCTGTTTTAGATATTTGAGTTTTGGAAAATGTTTTCCATTTGGCCCAAAGTCATGATGATAGATGCAGGAAGCAACTGGGCAATGGTACCAAACTTCTCCATTTTGGGAACTTGACACCTTCTCTTGCTGGTGAAACTGAAAAAAAAATTATTCTAAGTGTAATACATGTATTGTGCCATACAGGACATGTATTAAACAACATCAAACATATTCTTTTAATAGGAAAAATATGAGTTAAGACTCAGTCTGCTAAAAAGAAAATCTACAATTCAAGACATACTATGCAATCTCATCATAAACTGCAATAATCATTCTAATGATTATCAGTAAAATTTTCATAACAGGCTGAACAGCTACGAAGTTTCCCTAACTAGAAAAATCCTAATAACGACATTTCTCCAAATAGGTACATACAAAATACACAACATCACAGAAAAGAACAAACATAAAAGCAAACCTAACGTCGGCCACAAGCCAGAGCACCTTCAAGTCCGTCTCCTCACCTGCGCCAAGTGGAATCGAAGAGCGGAGGAATTGGCAAACGTCCGCGGACACCCCTGAGGACACCTGATGTTGACGGTAATGGAGGAGAGACTGGCCTCGTCAGGTGTTACCCGCTGCACGTTCTCTGACGACATTCTTTACTCCCGGCTCCTGTTCTCTGGAAAATCATAATGCAGGTTATTCATTCACATTCATACTCAGTACTAACAAAGTAATCCTAATACAATTTTTTTTTCTGAAAGGCACCCTGATTTATCCTTCTATTAAACAAAAAGCAAAAAAACACTACCAATTATGTATCAAGGAAGCTCGTTCGCTGAAGAAAAGGATGACACTTATTCAGAGAGAGTTTGTTTTACTGAAACTACCAATTTTAGAATTAATGGACTGCTAGAAGTATTTACAAATTTACATTTACATATTGCATTACTGATCCACAAAAAACATCTCCAGCAACATAAAGGACAGAGCCACATAAATCAGGGACGGTGAGAATGTTCACAGACAATCATACGTCCATTGGCAGTGATTAAAGGGCCACAGTTCATGATTATAGAGCTATGGTGGCACTCCCGAGCTCTAATTTGGAGGAATATATAATTTACCGAATATAGAGCACCCATGTTGGCATTTAGTTAACTCTTTGCCGAGGCGACGTGTTTTAAATCCCTATCTTCATCTAATTCTCATTGGTGGTACGTGACACCCATGATATAAAGAGGCAAGTGTCAGTCTTAAGAGAAACTGACTTATATTCACATCAAAGTCCTCACCTCCATAATCGAACCATAGAGCCACGAATCGCCCTTAGAGAGACGGCTGTTTTGCTAGGGCGGTACGACACTTTTTAACCGTCGTACGCCCGGCAGTGCCTGTGCTCCGTCCGCCAAGTGGAAGACGAGAAAACGGAGTAAAGATTGAAGGGGAGACTTAGAGAAAGGAGGGAAGGAAAGCTATGGAACTAATTGCCTGGAAAGTGAAATAGGTATGAGATAAAAGTAGGGGAGCAAAACCCCTTACTTGGTTGTTTGGGGTCGCATCAGCTGTCGCAGGGGCCAACGATACAGTATAGCAAGTGATTACCCTGACGTCCCTCGGGATGCCATGCGCTGTCCTGACGTCCTCGGGATGCCATGCGCTGCCCTGACGTCTCTCGGGATGCCATGCGCTGTCCTGACGTCCTCGGGATGCCATGCGCTGCCCTGACGTCTCTCGGGATGCCATGCGCTGCCCTGACGTCCCTCGGGATGCCATGCGCTGCCCTGACGTCCCTCGGGATGCCATGCGCTGCCCTGACGTCCCTCGGGATGCCATGCGCTGCCCTGACGTCCCTTGGGATGCCATGCGCTGCCCTGACGTCCCTCGGGATGAGATGCACCGTTCCGACGCACCTGATGCACGCATTACCATTATCAAAGCGTGTTAGACTCTTTATTTTATGACAATATCTTGATTTAAGTTGACCTGGTTCATACAGCCTCTTATTCATACAGAGGGGTTCGACATCTACATTAATCTCCTAGTCCTCCCACGGTGGTACTTTGGAGTATGTCTGAAGCGAACGACAAAAGTCCTGCAAGCCATAATATTCTACATCCTTTTTCAGCTCCTTCATATATCCCCGAGTGCCTTGTCTGTAAAGATTCCTGATGTTATTTAGACCGCTGGCCATATCTCTCACTAATTTCTTCCCGCTATTCCTTCTCATGAGCCTGACGGCTGCTATGACATTAACCTCGCTTACTCTCTGTTCAATACTTTGCAACCCTGTCTCTGTTCTCATTATGTCTATCCTAGCATTCTTTTGACACCCGAGGATAATACGCATAGCTTCATTCTGCATGGTTTCAAGCCTTCGGAGCCTCCCCTGACAAGCTATAGAAAGTGCTGGTGCTGCATAATCCACCAGAGCTCTTACTGTACTAATGTAGACTAGCCTCAGCAGAGGCACCCCGGCTCCTATCCCTCGACAAGCAAGTGCCCTGAGCGGCCGCAGTCGAGCCTTGCACTGCGTTAGTACGTGATTTACTTCAGCATCCTTGCTTGAGGAAGTGAAGCCAATGTACATACCCAGATATTTATATGTTGACACCTTCTCCACTGTTTTGTTGTTTAGAGTAAGTGGCACGTTGCCTCTTTGTTTACTCTGAAATTTGGTCTTTTCTTCATTTATAACCAGCCCCAATGTTTGAGCAAGACTAGTAAATCTGTCCAGCGCTGTTTGTAAATGGCGATGAGTGGTCCCTTGTATCAATATATCATCTGCATATAAGATTGGCTGAACGCCCTTAGGGTATTCCTCTGAAGCTATCCTGTTCATTAGTACATTAAAGAGCATTGGGCTTAAAACACCCCCCTGTGGAGTACCTAGCTCAAAACGTTTCTCCTCTGAGAAACAGCCTTGAAACCATACGCAAGCTTTCCTATCTGTCAGATAGTCACCAATCCATCTCAGCAACTTTCCTGTTACACCCAGTCTTGTCAATTCATACAGAATGACCTCCCCATTAGCTTTATCAAAGGCTCCCTGTAAATCTATAAAGACTCTACACTTTTCTGCATCATTAGATAAACACTGAATTACACAGTCTGATGTTCCCTTTCCCTTCATAAAGCCGTACAAATTAGAAGACAATTTATCTTCAATCATGTACATTAGTCTATTTAATAATATTCGCTCCATCATTTTACATATACAGGAAGTCAGAGATACAGGTCTATAACCGCCAGCTGATTTTGGAATAGGTATTATAATAGCTTTCTTCCAGGCCTTCGGTAATCTACCCTCCGCGTAGCTCATGTTAAATAGGTCAATGAGAGGGCTGTTCGTCATGCTTGCTAATAAGTTGAGAATATCATATGTCACTCCATCTTCCCCTGGCGAAGTGCTTTTCCCTCTTTTAACAGCATTTAGAAGTTCGTGTTTTGTTATTGGCTGACAAGATACTGCAGTGATGTTTGCGGATGAACTGCCCTGACGTCCCTCGGGATGCCATGCGCTGTCCTGACGTCCCTCGGGATGCCATGCGCTGCTCTGCGGACGTTCTCGGGATGCCATGCACTGTCCTGACGTCCTCGGGAGCATGCGCTACCCTGACGTCCCTCGGGATGCCATATGCACTGTCCTGACGTCCCTTGGCTGCCATGCTGCCCTGACGTCTCTCGGGATGCTACGCGTGCTGCCCTGACGTCTCTCGATGCCATGCGCTGCCCTGACGTCCCCGGGATGCCGGCTATGCGCTGTCCTGACGTCCGGATGCCCATGCGCTGCCCTGACGTCTCTCGGGATGCCATGCGCTGTCCTGACGTCCTCGGGATGCCATGCGCTGCCCTGACGTCCCTCGGGATGCCATGCGCTGCCCTGACGTCCCTCGGGATGCCATGCGCTGTCCTGACGTCCCTCGGGATGCCATGCGCTGCTCTGACGTCTCTCGGGATGCCATGCACTGTCCTGACGTCCTCGGGATGCCATGCGCTACCCTGACGTCCCTCGGGATGCCATATGCGCTGCCCTGACGTCTCTCGGGATGCCATGCGCTGTCCTGACGTCCTCGGGATACCATGCGCTGCCCTGACGTCCCTCGGGATGCCATGCGCTGCCCTGACGTCCCTCGGGATGCCATGCGCTGCCCTGACGTCCCTCGGGATGCCATGCGTTGCCATGACGTCTCTCGGGATGCCATGCGTTGTCCTGACGTCCTCGGGATGCCATGCGCTCCCCTGACGTCCCTCGCGCTGCACTGACGTCCCTCGGGATGAGATGTACCGTTCCGACGCATCTGATGCACGCATTACCATTATCAAAGCGTGTTAGACTCTTTATTTTATGACCATATCTTGATTTAAGTTGACCTGGTTCATACAGCCTCTTATTCATACAGAGGGGTTCGACATCTACATTAATCTCCTAGTCCTCCCATGGTGGTACTTTGGGGTATGTCTGAAGCGAACGACAAAAGTCCTGCAAGCCATAATATTCTACATCATTTTTCAGCTCCTTCATATATCTCCGAGTGCCTTGTCTGTAAAAATTCCTGATGTTATTTAGACCGCTGTCCATATCTCTCACTAATTTCTTCCCGCTATTCCCTCTCATGAGCCTGACGGCTGCTATGACGTTAACCTCGCTTACTCTGTTCAATACTTTGCAACCCTGTCTCATGTCTATCCTAGCATTCTTTTGACACCCGAGGATAATATGCATAGCTTCATTCTATATGGTTTCAAGCCTTCGGAGCCTCCCCTGACAAGCTATAGAAAGTGCTGGTGCTGCATAATCCACCAGAGCTCTTACTGTACTGATGTAGACTAGCCTCAGCAGAGGCACCCCGTCTCCTATCCCTCGACAGGCAAGTGCCCTGAGTGGCCGCAGTCGAGCCTTGCACTGCGTTAGTACGTGATTTACTTCAGCATCCTTGCTTGAGGAAGTGAAGCCAATGTACATACCCAAGAGAGAGAGAGAGGGGGGGGAGGGGGGGAGAGAGAGAGGGAGAGAGGGAGAGAGAGAGAGAGAGAGAGAGAGAGAGAGAGAGAGAGAGAGAGAGAGAGAGAGAGAGAGAGAGAGAGAGAGAGAGAGAATCTCCTAGTCCTCCCACGGTGGTACTTTGGAGTATGTCTGAAGCGAACGACAAAAGTCCTGCAAGCCATAATATTCTACATCCTTTTTCAGCATAGAATAAGAATGCATATAATTTTATATCTACTGTTTATACCTCAGAAGAATACCTCATGTTTAATTTAGTTACCCCCGAAATGAATGTTTTCTTTTATATGCGCCACCCTACGGCAATATTTACAAAGTGTAATGTAAACAACCCTCTTCTCTCCACGGACTTCTCCCCGAATACACGCTTATACGCAGTAGCTGTGTTTCTCTGATCCCCACATCAATTATCTGTATATTGACAAGCCAAACTTCCTTATTTCACGCATAGAAGATGACATCTTCCACCACCTCAACATATATATATATATATATATATATATATATATATATATATATATATATATATATATATACATACTTATATATATATTAATATTTATATATATGCATGAATATATATATACATAGATATTCATATATATATATATATATATATATATATATATATATATATATATATATATATATATATATATATATATACACACAGCACTAGCCATGACGTCAAATTTTCACCTAGCAGGGGTATTCCATGAATTACCTCAGGTCATACCTGAGATCCGACAAGGTCAACACTGGTGGACACTCAGAGTATGCTGTTGTTTTGTTTGTATTGATTTGACTTACAAAAAGAGCAGTGTCCATCCCCTGCAAACAGTCAGGACAAAGTATCAAAGCATCTATCCAAAATAGTTAATCTTCTATTTAGGTGAAGGGCTTATTCAAACATCAACAGTACATGCCTGAGAGGCTGCATCATAGTCTTCACCACATTCACGTCCTATCTAGTCGGTAAAAAGATATATCGTTTATCATATCAAGGACAAGAGCAGTATCTATGATAAAGTGAATAGAATCAACAAGTGATAAGCTTTGTACAGTGCTGTTCGATCGATAGGCAGTGGGTTAGGCTATATGATTTGGGTGTTTTGCACATTTTGTAGAGCTGGTTGGAGATTTGTTTTGCATATTTGTTTTGCATATCAAACTGCATCCCGTACAGAGAGTATGGTAAGCTGAATTCCTCAGAGAGAGTGAGAAAGATATATGCTATCTTTGTAAATACATTTTTCTTTTCAAATACTATGGTAGAGAACAGACACGAATAATGAGTCTATTTATTCATTAAACATCTTTTATAATTTGTATTACAATATATAACATTTAATCAACTGAACAATATACAATACACGTGTGTGCGTGTCTGTGTCTGTACCTATGTCTTTGTGTGTACAATCTGTATCTGTATAATCTGCATCTCTGTCTGTGTCTATGTCTGTATCTGTATATATATCTGTGTCGTCTGTGTCTGTGGTTGTGTGTGTGCCTGCGTGAGTACGCGCGCATACATAATTAAGTGAAACACAAAGATAGGTCTAAGAGTTTAGTTTGGACATCACTATCTATGCAAACAGAAACATGACATATGGCGACGTGGCTCTATTTCGCTTGAATCACATTGTGAAGATGGTGAAAGATTCTTTCGCAAAATGTCTCCGCCATTCGCGTGTTCACTCGTTCGGTATTATAGTCTAACACATAGATGAAGCGGCCGCGGAAGGTGTGGATCAGATGAGACCAGTTGCTGGGAACTCTATGGATGGACACGGACCTCAGGACGTGCGTCGCCTGCACGCGGTCGCCGCCCTCCGTTACCAGCTTCGTCACGTCGCCCATGTTGGACACGCAAAAGTCGCAAGTGTTGACTGGTTCTGACTCAGGCTGTTGGAAAACATCATCGATGTTCACGTTTTCAGGCATGAAGAAGTTTTTCAGCGCTTCTTCTCGGATCGCTGCCCCAGCTTTGAGTTCGCTTAGTATTTCCTTGTGTAAGGATCTTGCGAAATCCCAGAATTTATCGCCGACATTTCTTGGTGTTTCAACGCTTATGGGCATCGGCGGCAGAATGTGACACCCGAGATACTGGGATGCGTCCACATCCCAGTATCGACGCACACTCACGACGTGATCCCCGCGAATCCGGTAGGAATCTTGCTCCAAGCCTCCGAGAGCCAGCAGGTCCGTCATGGCAACGGAAGCCAGAGCTGCGAAGGCCGTGTTGACGGTGACCGACTCAGCACGACACTTTTTCACGAAGGCGCTAGTCGTAGCCACGTCCAAGTCTCGCGTCAGGTACATGGTGTTGCCTTCCTTTTCTCCCGCGTCTCTGTAGGTCGAGTTTAATATGGAACAGGGGCTTTTGTGCGCCGCCGAGTCGTTGATCATCTTCTGCAGGAGTTCCGGGTCTGCTTTCATGGCTGCAACGCGTTCATCTACTATTTTCTGGGTCCTCTCTCCGGAGATGAACACGCCCAGTTGTTCCACGTCATCCACACGTTTTCCAGAAATCACATCGTTAAGAAGCTGGACGAGGAAGCCGCAGATCTTCATGGTGCTTGTGCCATCCGTGATCCCATGATGGAAGCCGAGGAAGAAGGTGTACAGATGAGGAAAGCCCTGCACTCGCTCCGCCGCCGCGCCCTCCGAGGGAGGTCCTGGGCGGAGCTTGGCGCACCATAGGGGGCCGCGGCTCGAGTCGTACTGGTTGTTTCTCAGTCTTCGCAGTGTCTCGGCGGCGGATGCAGTTTCTGGCAACATCTGAGAAAAGGGTTTTGTTAGATACTTTATTCAAGAGCTGAATAAGGATGCTACCTTGATTCACTGGTGAAACGTCTTTCTATATACATTATCTACCTGCTGTAACATCCGTGGCGCCGGTGGCAGGCACAATTCTTTATCATTTCGTGAGGCGCTCGTGAGTGACTGACATCATGGCGTGATATTACAAGACGAAGCGGCTTGAGAGGCTTATGACACACACACTCACATGTGTGTGTGTATGTGTATGTGACTGGCCATGTGTCCGTTGCGCTCTAATTCGGCGCTCGAATCTTATAAACTATATATGATAACCAAAACAACACACTGAAGGCGAGGTCTGGCAGGAAAGAAAGGGCCGCTGCTCACCTCGAAGTCAATGTTTTCTTGCGTCATCTCTCTGAGCCACGTGTGTCCGTCCCGCTCGTCGTAACACGCCCTCAGGTTGGGCGTTTTTCTGCCAAGATTTTGAGATTTCTTACATTATTTTTTCTTGTTCTTGGCCGAACCAATCTTGGGACTCTTTATCTTACACAAGATTAGAGTGATTCAGAGGTACAAAACTTTTACAAATATATTTCAGTTGTTCAAC
>BOPN01003018.1:107500-112500 GCA_017312705.2 Penaeus japonicus | reverse complement strand
TTTTTTCTCATATAGCAATGAAGTTACTATAAAAGGGTAACAAAAATGGAGAAATATTTTATTTCTGTATTTAAAAATATATCTTTTGTCAAGAGTATAATAATTATCTGTGACGCTGGTTTCCGAAGAAAATGTATGAACAATGCCCTTAAATCAAGCCATAACTCTGCTTTTTTGTGAATATCATTAAATTTATAATGGCAAATTCAGGAAACAGTTTATAATCACACCAGTATATCATGGGAAAAAATACTGTAAATATATATAATATCCATAATATTTGACAGATCATAACAAAAAATTTGTTACCAAAACATAATGAATACAAATTGCAATGATACAAATCCACACTAATAAATATCATAGTCTGTATATGCTATAACTTTGGTTTCTCTTGGCCACCAATACTCGCTGTCTGACAAGGGTAGTCGCCAAAACTCTCGTCTACCACGATCATTGATGTATAAAAATAATTGACAGTACTATGCAATCCACCACTAAATATTCTAAATTGTAATGGACACCAGATTTTCTTTCCTGTCATCTAATCACTTCCTTCTTCTTCTGGACAGCACTGAAAATAGAAATGAAATATATGATTAATCACTGGAAGTGTCTGAGTCTGTCACTGTCTATCTATATGATTGATAGACTGATAGCCATAGAATATTAAAAACACATTCAAGTAACATCAAAGGAATGACAGCTGTCACATAAATATATCATGAAAAAAAATATCACATATTTTTCTTATATCAACATATCAACACCATACATATCACTATAAAAGACAATCCATTAACAAACACTCACATAATTATTATGATACTTACAAAGAACTCAACAAAACAGATGTGATTATCTTCGGTCTTTATCATAAACTGTAAACAGAGGAAGCCTCGCTCATCTGTTCGAACCGACACCTTCTGAGAAGCGCTTAGAGGTTTAATAGATGGCCGAAGGAGGGAGAGCTTGTATCGTTGGATCATAGTCTGAGTGCACGTAAAATTCTCCACCATGTCACTGTCTCTTGGTATATCCGTCTGCAATTTGTAAAAATCATTTATTTGAGTGTTTGTGGATACAGATGGATGGAAAGCAAGAAAAAAAAACATTGAGGAATCTTTCTACTAACATAGAAACTAATCTCCATATGCCATTATCGATTTTCATGAAGGATATTGTAAAATAAGTAATAAAATTATGGGCATGCATAACTTCTATTTTCAATTATACTTTTTTTATATCATAGGAAACAAGAAATAAATTATATAATAAAAAAAGTGACATATCTGAATACATCATCTAATAGAAATATGGAAAAGTCCTACTTTTTCATTAAAAATACATGTCTAAAAATGAGATCCACCACAAATATTATTGATAATGAGTGCCTAGATTTAACGACTCAGCATTCTGACTATACCATTATCTGGATAGTAAAGTAAAAAGCAATATCTTCAAAAACACCTCCAGCTTCCTCTCTTCTGAATAAAAACTGTATAAAAATCTCACGTGATTAGTTCCATAATTTCCAAAAGTAGAGAGACGGAAATAAGGAGGATCTGGAGACATCAAGATCTCTAGAACATCACTGGACATGTCAAGTTCAGAAAAGACCTCCTTCAGACACTCAGATCTCATTATCACTTTATTTATCACTCCTGGAATGAGTAAAGAGAAACATGTTATTGGAAAAAAATATATATATATAATATGATAATTTTATGTGAACAATAATTTTATGTATCTATGCATGAAAGCATAAAAATCAACATTAATAAACTCAGAGTAAACTCAGTAAATGTACCATTAAATGTATATCTTCACTCATAATACACCATGTAAATAAAATGAACTTTCACAAGTCAATTCATATTGAAAAATTACACATAATATATTACATGAAATAAAATGTCTCTAACAAGTAAAGTGATTACTACAGTGGTCATTTCATTACCTGTGTTGCAGAAATTGAAGTCAAGGGTATCATCTGCCTCTTGTGTCCGTATACTGCAATCAGTCAATACCCCGGCTTCTTCTAGTCTAAATAAAAGTGCTGTACTTTAGTAGTAACCGTAAGAGCAATGAAAAAGACTATAATAATTTTGTAAATCTTAACATTCTGTTAAAGTCAACGCAAATATTATTGCCCAATCCAAAAGATATAATATCATTCTTTCCATTCACAGTGACAAATCACCATTAGTTTTAAACATTCAGGCCCAATAACAATATGCACAATATATTAATGAAATCTAAACATGCAATTATTGATAGTAGAATATAATGTAAAAAATGCAGATGACATACATTTACTAAATGCTAAATGGTATTCACAATATACTATAGAAATATACCGGATGAGGGAACAAGTAATAAACTGAAAAAAGACAAAATGCACTTACAACAGAATAAGTGGAGAGCCATAGCCATTGTAGCACATCTTCAGAGCTGGTGTAATGCCAGGGGTACTGCTGCCACCAAAGATGTTAAGACACTCAACAAAAACATTTAAGTTCACTTTGAATGTTATCATATCCTCTTGAATGTTGTATTCCTGAAAGAGTCATAAGCTATAGATACACAGACAGCTCAAAAGTACTATATGGTCAGATAATCCAGGGGGTCCAAAATATGAACTTGGGTTACTTAAAAGTCATTCCAGACAACAGTAGAACAACTGAAAATGTGAAGAAAAAAGACATTTTTGTAAATCCCTACAGTGTGACACTAGATTATGAGGAAGGATTTTGTTGTATGAAAAGACAAAATTCTTTTATCTAGCTCCTTAACTCTATGACTGACTTCTGATTAGTGCATAAAAACTCCTGCTAGACAATGAAAGAGATTGAACAAAAATTATTTTACACTGCCTTTTCACCAAGACCACCGCAGAGTCCCAAAGAAAAGAGAGTTCATCACCTACTGATCATCACAGAAATGACTCCTTTAAAAGTGTTTGCTAAAATTCAGTGTTGGGTTCTAATTTGGGCCCATTCCCCTCATGACCATCTTTTTACAATTATGCTTATCACTGGCCATTAGCCATGTTAGCTGCAATTCCAGTAGCTTTTTTTTCAGATTCAGAAGACATTAATACATATCTTAATTTAAACATGGTATTGCAGTAATACAACAGTCTTGAAGAAAATACTCTTTCTAGGTATTGTTCATGGAAAAATACAAAAATGAGAAGCTATTTATGTGTTTAAACTGGTTGAACTACTGCACATAGTTTGCCTTGTGTGTGTGTGTGTGTGTGTGTGTGTGTGTGTGTGTGTGTGTGTGTGTGTGTGTGTGTGTGTGCGTGTGCGTGTGCGTGTGCGTGTGCGTGTGCGTGTGCGTGTGCGTGTGCGTGTGCGTGTGCGTGTGCGTGTGCGTGTGCGTGTGCGCGTGAGCATGTGTGCGTGTCCAAAACATATTTTTAGTCTGTGTTACTATAAACTAACCCATTATTTCCTCTCATTGTACATCTAAGCTATAACAGATATACTTACTTGGAACATATCTGACTGGATGAAAGCATTGGCTTGGATACATTTTGCTTCTTCAACTGTGACTTTCAATCCATTACTACTAGCAAACACTGTGGCTGTCTGTTGAAGAAAAAGAATAAGAATAGAATATTCGTCTATGACCATCAACAAGCAGTTTTTTATGTGACTATACTCATTCCACTTTTGGTATATACATACTTGTAACTCACATTACAGTAAAGATTTCAGTCCAGTCTATACAAAGTTTCTTTATGATGTTCAGTGCAGTGGCATGAATAAAACTGGCAATATTATATCATGCAAACCTATAGCAAAGGTAAAACTTTATACATTAGATCAAAATATGAGTCAAAAACATCACTCTTATCTTTTCTTGTGTTATATCATACTAAATTATAACTAGGATTACTTCTCAAGCTACATTAACAGCTAAAGTTGGGAGATTATACAAGAAATATAAATGTATGGACAAATGAAAATGTATAGACAAAACATAAACAATTAACTTTATTTTCTATCAAAAATAGTTTCTGATCTATGCCATAAGTCCCAGTGCCTTTGGTACAATCATAACATAGAACTCCTTTGAGAATCTGTCCCACCAGATAATTTGGTATAAAAACGACATTCCATCAGTAAAACTTGAAAACAAATTTTTGGTACAACCAAATGAAAACTGACCTGTAGATGGAAATGAATATTTTTTGAGAGAAATGTTTCTGTCTAGTTTACAATATTTAGACTTGATTCTCTATATTGCCATTTTGTCCAATATCAACCGCTTCCATGCTTAAAATGAAGAACTACTCTTATCAGTCCTTTTTTCTTTATGATTAGTTTGATATCAAAGCAACCAGCAGAATATGAATCTCAACATATGCATTTGAAATACTACATACCATTTGCAAGGAATCCAGTCTGTTATAATATCAGATCTACATATCATGGACTGTACATGTTTGTAGCTCTTATATCTGTACATGACCTACTGTAAGTTTCATGACATTTGGATTAAGAATCACTTGTAACTACTACTTTTATCTTATATCTATCTTGTAAGTCCCAGTGATACACTAATTATCTACATTATCTCATAAATACTGGAGGTGCATTAAGTGAAACCAACTGACTGAAGCTGAGTGAAGTGTCAGTGGAATATGAGCTTTAATTAAGCGGAAGGTAAATCAGCTCTCTCAAAATATGCTTAAATTCAAGCCTAGCTAGTGATTCTTTTGTTTTGTGGATTCTCAAGAGCCATGGCCGCACGATTCCATACTGAGAATCATAACTATTAAGAAGCAGCAATGCCCATCGAGAGGTAAACAGTAGTAAATACCCTGGCGCTCTTTGAGGTTTTAAATCACATTCATTCTTCAAGTTTCGACAAGATTTGACGAGTTCTTTCTTACTATACTTCAATTACAAACTTCTAACTCACATCACGAAAATTGACAGCTTTCAATAGATGCAACACATTCTTGGCATTGTCGATTTTGGTCA
>BOPN01003018.1:75000-102500 GCA_017312705.2 Penaeus japonicus | reverse complement strand
TCCACGAAATAAATAAATAAAAATATCAATACGAAAAGTAATCGCCATTCCAACACCAACACACATCATTTGCTCCACGAAAAAAAATAGATAAATAAAAATGTCAATACGAAAAGTAATTGCCATTCTAACACCAACAAACATCTTTTACTCCACGAAATAAATTAATAAAAAATATATATATCAATACGAAAAGTAATCGCCATTCCAACACCAACACACATCATTTACTCCACACACAAAAAATATATATTAATACGAAAAGTAATCGCCATTCCAACGCACATAATTTACTCCACGAAATAAAAAAAATATTAATACGAAAAGTAATCGCCATACCAACACACATAATTTACTCAACACACACAAAAAAAATATATATCAATACGAAAAGTAATCGCCATTCCGACACCAACGATCTTTTCGCGGACATCCGAACGCGGCGTGACTTTGTTTATTTGCGTCAGGTGCGAACGCCGGGGTTGCTCAGCTGATGACGATGCAGGAGTAAAACTTCAGCAGGAAGTCACGGCAAAATGACATCTTCCGCTCAGCCTAACATGCAGGATGAGTTGTGTGAGTAATTTTGATTGATGTGGAGATCTGTGTGGTACTAATTTGGTTGTTTTTTTGGGTTATTTATGGGGGTATCGGGAGGGTGTGTGGGAACTGGTTAGGTATCTAAGACCTGAGGCTTTGTGATGTGCGAGGCAAAGAGATTGATTTATGTTGAGATTTTTGTTGATATGGGAGTTTTTTATCAGTATTTTGTGATAGAGAAGGTCACATGGACCCAATGAAAGTACATATATGGCAGGTTTTTCCAGTATGACAACATGACTCATAGACAAGAGTCATAATTTTTTATGTATATCGGTGTGATTTATAATAAATTCTATGATTATTTTCATTTCAACCAATCTTTTTCAAATTAGCAACACCCAACCCTTCTCCATCTAACAGTGTTATGGGACCTGGGGGATTCCCTTTTTCTCCTTTATTTCTTTTTGGTGGGGCACATTTAGTATAGCTTTTGTTAATGACAACCTGACTTCAATGAAAAAGAGCTTGTGAAATAGATAGTATATAGTCTAAGATGCCTTTCATGTGTGATATATCTGGGTCATTTGAAGCAAATGTGACGTTCTTACCAGATTTCCTTCAATTTGAGGATCACCAATCACTGATAAACAGTGGATTGACACATTTTTGTTTTATATGATGTGCACTTTTCTGGAAAGGAGACATCCATTGATAACCAACAAAATATACCCGTAACCCTAGAACACTAAACTTGTTTTCGTGTAACATCAATATCACTTAACTCGGGTATTTTATATCCATTTTGGGAAATTAATAAAATATAGTAGATATGAAACTGTATCAGAATAAACAGTAACACAGTTAAATTAAGGCATCTTGTTATATCTTAAATCTATAACTTCTTACTAATTAATATATATAAGATAGACATGAATATTAGGGGAAAAAATAAGTGTAAATACACCAAAAATCTAAAAAAAATATTAGAAATAGATTAACCCATTGCATACAGGTGTCACGACATACATGATGCAGGAGCTCTGGTCTGACAATGGACATCATGATGTTTATGACATTTGGGGTTTTTGGATCACTGTGTTATTTTATTGTGCTAAGAGTAATGAGTGAGTAATGATGACTATTGCAGTCATGATTACTATTTATTGCTGTAATTTTAAGCAAAATGGGTTTCACCTAACATCCAAAACCTAGATGGCACCACTTTCTTTTAGCACCAGCAGGAGAGAGAGCCTTGAATGGCACCCATCCATGGTCTCTAGCAAGCACTATCTTTATAGAGCTCTAAAATACCACAAATGAAGGATGTGCAGGCAGAATGGGTAGAGGAAGGTGACTTAAACCATGCCCAATGTCTACAGTGTGCCCCTGTGCCAGTAGGGATGCCTTTCACTGTGGCACTCATAGTCATAAGCACAAGTTTCCTTCCTCTTCACTACTTTGTCATGTTATCTTCATTGTGAATAGTTATATGTTTTGTATTTGTTCATGACAGTACATAAATACAAAAAGATAAAGTTGCTATTTGTCCTCCCAAAAACAGCAATACTTCTATCACACTGAGTATAAAGAAAATAATGAGCTGATATGGACCCTAAACTACAAGTTTAGTCAACTACAACATTAAGAGAGCCTCTGATATAATAGGTATAAGTCTCTAAATACAGTAAAACACAAAAAAATTAAAACACAGAAATGGCTCTAGCTTTACAATGAATGACTAAATGAAAGTGAGAAAAGTCAAGGTATGATGTACGAAACTACCTCGCTCTAAAATAAAATTCATCCTAGAGACTGGGCAAGCGAATCTATCCCCCGTCTGCAATGGGTTAACCCCCCCAAAAAACTGGACTGCTTAACTCTATAAAACTTGACAGGACCCCTCCCAGGTGTGTGGCCTGGGATGGGACATGTGTGAACTTTTGGGAAGAGAGGGGAAAAAAAGACCCAATTTTTAGATACATGGAAAAGTCAAATTTTTTTTCCCATAATAAGATTTTAGCCTATGATTTTACTTGTAAATGAGTATGAGTGATATATATTGACTATTCACAACAAAATAATGGTTAAGTATGTTTCTAGAACATTCAAACTTACCTCAGTATCACACACAGTTGTCGTAGATAGCGTAGTAGTGGTAGGGGCAGACAGGCAGGTGACACCTCTTTGTTCCTCTGCTGTAACTGTATTGTGCACACATTTGATTAAATGTGTCAACTGCACCTTTGGTTTTATATTAGCATTCGAAGATTCCATTCTCAGTCACGGACGGCTGAGTGTACACTAACACTAAACTATGGCATATAGCACATGTTTTTGTTTTGGTATCGTAACACTAAACACATATCTATGGAAAAATCCCAGACACGTAGTGGAGTGACACGAACTACTTCTATCAAGGCTGTAAAAGCAGAAGCTACAATGGATATTGGCATGCTTGAGCCACGGGAACCCATCAAGATGAGTATTATGTTACATGTGCCGGGTATGATATACCCTAGCTTAACATTCTAGGGAAAATTGATAGGCTAGTTATAAGTTTGGGTGATTTCCTGTTGGATATTATTCAGGGCTTTGCAAAATTCCACTTTTTGTGCCAGTTCAGAACCAGTTGTTATATTGTGAAGACTGTATATTTGCTGCATTAGCTCCAGTATTAGATATACATTAGATCAGAGTCAGTTGTTATATCATGAAGAAGTGTGTATTTGCTGCTTTGGATCCATTATAGGATATACATTTAGTTCAGAGCTAGTTGTTGTATCATGATGATGTGTTGGTTTGCTGCATTGGCTCCAATAGGGGTTATACATTCATTTTGTTGCATTCTGAAGATGTGTCTGTTTAGTTGCATTGGTTCTGGTTTGGGGTTTACATTCAGATAAGAGCCAGTTGTTTTTGGAGCATATGTATGTTTGGTACATTGGCTCTGGTATAGGAAAAGCATTCAGTTCAAAGCCAGTTGAACTGGTTTTATGTGTGTGTGTGTGTGTTTCCCTTATTGGCTCTGGTATAGATAAACTTTGACGCCATGGGATATACGTTGATGATGTTACCAGGAGGTTTATCATCAAATAAGGAACGAGTCCTAGCTCTGTCTTGCCAGAATTTATCTGGAGGTTGTAGTGCTGTTTGACACAGGCAGCCAAGATCACTGCAAATGGTACACCCTGCAGGTAAATGAATTATTAAGAAACCACATCTTTTATGTTTTATTTTACAGAAGGCAGAAGTATACTGCATTTTGTGATTTGTGCTTCTCCTTTTGGAAATTAAAGGTTTACACTAAAAATTAACTTTCTGTTTAGTAGAATCTCATCCAAATATATGAGGAACTATGATCCTTATCTGTAAAAGTCATTTTGTCATAGTCAGGAAATTTACAGCAAAAAATTTCCCTCTTGCATTGTTGTTTAATGAAAAACCAGTCCAAGAACTATCTTGCTAGAATATGCAGGATGAATGATTGTTGGCTCTGGTGATTGTTTTGCTCTATTAGATAGCTTCTAAATTTGTGGCTTGCAACAGAAAAGTCATAGATGAAAAGTGTTAATTCCATGTTCTGTCCACCTTTTGAATGATGGTTGTCATAAAAAGAAGACTTACCAAAGTTTGATGGCCTTGGTAAAACATTGGATAATGTGGTCCTTTTCAGGATAATTTTTTATCAATACAGTCATTTGAAACTCTCACCAATTATGAGTACTGGTAATATTTTTGTTCAATTTTTATTTTTTATCTCTGTAACTGTTAGGCATAGAAAGCATTTCAAATTGATTAAAGATAATATTTTGGTATTATAAATGCTGTTCCAAAATTTTCAGGCACATTACAAAAAATCGCTGTACACCAATTTCTCTTAAGAATAAATTGTTAATGTTTTCAGTATTGGTGGAGCGAGTATTTCTTCGGATTGGCTCAGCAGCAACTGATGATGTCCTTGAGGAAGAGTTGCGAAAATTCCTGGCGCCTGTCATCCAGAAATTGGCATCCCCACATGAGCCTGTTCGGAAAAAGGTGGGTCATTTATGTAGAGTATAGTTTGTTCACTTTTAGACTATAATAGACAAATTTGATATTGCTGATATTATGTTATGTGAATGTTAAATTTGTTAAGCATGTGATTTTGATTCCTGAATGAAATATTGAATTATTATTATATATATTTTTTGAATTCTGAATATAATAAGATGTATGAATGAAATAGATTACTTATACTTTATGATATTTAAATTTAAGTCACAGAGTCAATGAGTACATGATTTATATCATATTTTCTTTTAAGGTCATGGAATTATTAATCCATGTCAATCGACGGGTCAAAGATCATGAGTCGATACAGCTTCCAGTTGAGGCTCTCCTTGCCCAGTACCAGGATCCGAGTGCTACAGCTTTTGTTACGGTAATTATATCCTTATTTCTTTCTCAATATGATCTTAAATTGTTAAGTGATCTTGACTGCGATAGCATTTGACAATTCACATTTATTGCCATGAGCAGATTTCAGATTTTTTATTTTCCATGACAAAGGAGTTAGGATATTGGTCTGTAATGATGGATCTTTGTTAGAGTCTGGCATAAGGACGTCATCCTGTTTGATGTTTTTTTTATCAAGGTGTCTAATAATGATGAATTTTGATCATATAATCACATGTACCAAAATGTATGTTGTTAGTTCAGTCCAGTCAGTTGTCTTGAAATTCCCCAAAAAGCCAGTCATGAAGAAGAATACTGGTGTGATGTGATGGAGTGAATAATATCTGTAAGATTAGGACGACTAAGATAAAGGCCTATAGGATAACCCTGCCCTCTGGATGAGGGTAGGGTTATCAAGGCCTGGGGTCTCAAATAATTTCTGAATATTGCCTGTCTATATGTAAAGGCAGAAGGGATATGTTTGGAACTGTGTGACATGTTTTGTGATGTAGGGCTTTGATGTGTGAAGACATTTTGCAACTGTTAAGTATCTGTGCCATGTCTTGTATTGTGGTTACTATAGTCTGTTTCATCTTTTCTGAGATGATAAAGAGTTGCACCTGTCATAAATCATCAAGATGCTATTGTTAACCAATCTAGTGATTGTTCACAATCTGCTACAGTCCATGTAAAATCAGCCAGAGCTCTTAGATTAGCACTAGAATATTGCACAACTGAATGCTCTGGAACAGAAAAGTAAGTGATGGGGTTAATGATACTTACATCAAGTAGGAGAAACAGACTGTGTATTTAGAATGTATGATTGGGACAATGGCAATGCCTTTTGTATTATGGGCTAGACTCTGAATTTATAGTTCTTAGTTACTATTAATGCTTTTGGTATTTCTTAAAAAAAAAGAAATAATAATAATTTGATTAATTCTTTCAGAACTTTTCAATCATCTACATCAAAATGGGATATCCACGGTTGGATCTGAATAAACAAGTGGAGCTTTTACCTCTGATGCTCAACAGTTTGGAGGGGAAACCTCAGCAACATCAAGACAGGTCAGCCATTTTCTCTGTTATTATCATTATTTTGAAATGATATTTTCAAAGTTTTTTTTATGACTAGGTTTTATTAATCTATTGAAAAAGTATCCTTGGCTAAAATGATGCTAGTCATTTAAAGTCAGAGGTCATCAGAAAGCTTCATTATATTAGTATAGACTACAAAGTTAAAAACTTGCCTTGTCTATATTAAATTTGCATTTAATGATTTTTCATATAGCTTAGTTTTTTTTTTTAATATATATGTATTATTTAATTTATTCAAATTATCAGAACTTTTTATTAGTTTAATCAATTAGTAGAAACATCTTTAAATAGATAACAAATGAGTAACATATAGTATGGCTGAAGTAGATAGGAAGATTAATAAGAAAGGGATGCATTGGTAGGTAATTTCAGAATTTATGGAATATACCTTTCAAGCTGAAAGATAATGTAATGGTAATAGAGATATATATGAAAACTCTTATTAGGTACATTTTTTTTTTTTTTTTTTTTTAATGGGGATAAGAAATAAATGGCATTTATGTATATATTTTTCTTGTTTTTTCAGCCTTTTACTTTTGATGGTACCAGTATTTGGTCACATGAAAATCCCTGATTCAGCTGAGAAGACAGCCTCGTTGCTTGGTTTGCGAGAACGCCCGGGAATAACAAAGCTGCTCTTGGATTTCATGCTGGATATTCTGCTTCTACCTTATGGGTAAACTTGATTTTGTTCAGTAGAATTTAAATTGGTGCCATAAGCTTGTTCTATTACCAAAGTAGCATTAGTTTTGCATTTTTAGTGTGGTTTTTCAGTTAGGAAGATTGTAAAATGGTGATAGACCCCTTATAACCTATGAACCTATATTATACTAAAGGAAATGAAGGAGACATAAAGAAATAAGAAAACAAAGTGGACAAGAGGCAAATGTTATTGTTGTTACCATCTTTATTAGCATGGGAAAGTATATCCCTTGATGTGACATTCATGTCATAGCTTGGCTGGTTTTCCCGTCTGTGACGTGAACACCATGTCGTGGCTTTGTATGGTTGTCTTGCCGGATGAGTGAGATGTGTAGCGACTGGCCATTGCTTCAGTGTATAAATAGGCCACAACATTAGGCCTGCGCATTTCGAAATATCCAGGTAAAATGTCCAGGCGGAGCTAAAACCGACCCATTGTTAATCTGTTAATGAAGGGTGACAAGATATCATGTCTAGTGTTTTTTGGGTCAGATGCAAGGGACAAGATATTTAGTCAAGGCTGGCGCGCCGGGGGATTGGGCGTACAGTACTCGGCTGCGGCTAGTGCAGCCGAGAATCCCAAGGTGTTAGGCTTATGCATTAATAATATCCCAGCATTTCAACCATTTAGAGCCAAAATAGCCCAGTCGTTAACGGATTAAGGGGTTAACTATGACTGTAAGTAATGCAGTTGGTGCAATGTGTATAGGCAGTGCAGAGGAAATGCCATAAGCTCTACCTATTTTAACGAGGTGGTCAACGGTAAAAACCTATTAGTGAATCACATTTAGTGATGAGTGCATCTGTAACTTTGGCTACTAATGAGGATGCAGTGCATAGTTTATATTGTTAGCCCACAAATATTGCACAAAATTAATAGTGAAAATGATGTTGAAGTAAAGACAAGGCTTATATAGCAATAAGACAATACAGCAGATTGTTATAAAATACATAATTGAAAGAGATAATGAGCATTCATTATTACTAATTGCATCATTAGTAGAACAACTCCAGTGATCATTTGTATTACTGGATACTTAATATATTAGTTGTTATGCATCACAATAATTAACAAGTAAAGAAAGTACAATGATGAAGGGTAGTGCCAGCTATTGGTGACTGATTATTTTCGGCCTGAGCTATCACTACTGAATGGTGATTGGATCTCCCTGGGAGAGAGTAAGAGTAAGAGTGAGAGAGAGAGTATGTCTGTGTGTGTGTGCATACGTACGTATGTACATATGTGCATGCGTGCACGCCTGTGATTGGGTACTCTGCCACATGCACCTTCTCAGTGTTTTACAGGAAAAAATTAAGTTACCTAGTGAGGTGTAGGTGTCCTGTTATAGGATTTACTATCTTGTGATATGGGAGATAGCAATTAGTTTGGATATTAAAATGAAACTTAGGGCTACAAGGCTATACATGGGGATATCTTGACAAATTTAGTTAGTACTTCTTTCTCTTGAAATTCAGTAGAAATGAAGTGTTTTCTGAATTTATGATGCCAACTTATAAACTGATGATAGTAAGTAACAGGCCAGACATATTTGCTTATCACAAAAAAATTATTATTATATTCTTAATATATTCATATATCTTTTGATATTATGTTTTTGTTTTAAAACAGATTTAACAAAAAACATTTTTAGCATCTCTTGAATGATTTATTAACTCATCTTTTATTTTTTCAGGGTTACTCCATTATCACAGCAAAGACCAGCTGATACTCCCCAAGATAATTCAGAGGGTCCCCCGGTGCCAGGAGTGCCAGCTGGCATGAGCATTAACAGTTTTAAACGTGTAATGGGAGACTCCCCACCAAAGGCAGAAGATCTAGAGAAGCTGAAGGTTTCAATTATAAAGTTCTTAAGTTCAGATGTATTACTTCCATCATCTGTTGTTCTCCAGCTGATTGTAGGTGCTGCAGATACTAGATTTTCAGTGGCAAATGCTGCTGATTTACAACTGAGGAGAATAGAAAGCAGTGTTGAGTGGAATAGTAGTGCAGTTATTGCACCTTTGTATGTACTGTTTCTTGGTACTTTAATGCCAAAGGACCGAACACCAGCAGACAAATTTAAGAACCCAGCAAATACCAGAATTCGTTTAAAACTTATGCCATACTTTTTGAAATCAAAGGAAGCATGCAATTATGCTCCTCTTGCTTTAAAAGTATTTTTTGAATGCCTCTGGGGCCAAAATTCAAATGTAAAGCTGAAGCAACAAGGAGTAAGCTTTTTGCATCACATGGCATTTAATGCCGATCAAGAAAAGTTGGCTCCGGTGGGAAGTGTCTTGTTTGGAGGAGTTGTCAAGGTCATCGAAGAAGAGAAGTCTGACCCTAAGTTGAGATCATTAGCGTATGGAGCTTTAGCAAAACTTTCAGTAAAGCTTCCCAACCTTCTTTTGTCACATCCATCACAACTGCATTACCTTCAAACTCTGATGAATGCGCTTACCCAAGAGGAAGGGGATGTGCTATTAGCCGTTCAAGAGGCTCTCTCTATGGTGGCTCCGGTATGCAAACAGTTGAATACATCAAGTCAAGATCAGCTGTGTATCCTACTGTCAGAACATGTACTGCACCACAATGCCCAGTTGAGACGCACTGCAGTTCATTATGCAGCTTCAGTGTTTCCCCACGATCATGTCCCATCAAGATTCATTCTTATGGTGGCCACAGGGGATAGGTTAGTAAAGGATCATTATCATTGTATTTTCATGGGTAGTGCTTGTATAGTGATTAAGAATATGTAATAACTTTTGAAATCATTTATTGTTTTATTCTTTCAGCCATGATGATATACGGTTAGAAGCCCGACGACAGCTGTATAAACCATTGCAGCAGTCCAAGGATGGAACCCCTACATATCAGGTCCCACCTTTCACTTATGTTATCAATTATGTCTTGGAGCGTGTCGATGCTTTACCAAGGAGCAAGTGGCAGGACGTTGCAAATCAGCCAGTTCCATTTTCTTTACCGATCATGGAGCAGGTAAGTTTCCCTTGTGTGTGTGTATATATTAAAATTGTACTCTTGTGTTTCTTTTTTATATGGTGATTGAGTGTGATTACTTTTCTTTGTTCCATAAGTATATCTATCTCAGTATATTTTTCATTAAAGTTACCACATACCTATTTTGTGTTGCCAATCCTGGAAATTACATTTTACTTATTTATAATATTGATCTACATATGTTAAGCAATTGTAAAGATGTGAGAATAAGAATTTTAGCCAGGTAAGAGAGTAGGTTAATGTTTTAATTGTTGCAGATGTTGAACTACTTAGAACACTGCTTAGCAGTTGAAGCTGGTAGTGAGACTGGTCGTGGAGAGGGTCTATTCTGGCCAGATCCCCCATCTGTAGGGAAACTTTTGCAGAAGATAATTGAAGAACATAATCAAAAGATTGCAGCTGGTCGCATTGAAAAAGGTGAGTCATAAAAATGGCCTTGTAATTAATATAAATGAAACTCAAATTTGTAATTTTTATCACTGTTTTTACTCTTTTATTTAAATCTTCAGTTGTGACTGAAACTGGTCTGCTGGTGTAGAAGTGAGGATTTATTTTTGTCTTCTTAGTCCTATTATATTGTTAATCAATATTACAACAGTTATAACAGTGTTTTGGGGATTATGTTATGCAATTGCATACTAGGATGTTTACAGTCTATTCCATTTCAAGCCTATTGATTTGTTTATGAGCTTATACTTGCATATGATACTAATTGTTTAGTAATTCATGATAATATGCCATGTAGTATCACAAAAACAAAATTAGAATACATCATGGAGAGGCAAGGATGTTAACTCCTTAGTGATGGATGATATGATATCATGTCATGGCATGGCTGGTCTTCCCACCAGGGATGGGATATCATGTCATGGCTTTTTGTATGGTTGGTATGCTGGGTGATTGGGTGTGTAGGGGCTGGCTGCTGCATCAGCGGATGAATAGTCTGTGGTTTTAGGCCTGCACATTTCAAAATACCCTGGTGTAATGGCTAGGCAGAGCCAAAACTGCCCTGCTATTAACCCATCCACGACGGGGGAATTCTAGCCTTGAATGTCACAATGCCGGGGCGTTCGAATTATTAGGCCTAAATCAATTGAATGGCTGGCACAATACTGTGCCGCCCGGCCACTGGGCTTTTGAATGAGAGGTACAGTACTGTACCACCCGTCCAGAGTGGGTTAACAGGTTAAAAAAAATGACCAGACTGATAGATATTCTACAGAAAAGCAAGTAATGCAGTCTCAGTATAATTGCCTGAATAATATAGGGATTCAAATTACTATTTTGTGTGTTGCTACAGGAAAACGTAAGGCCAGAATATCTATTAGGCTGTGAACAAGGTCCCAAAGGACTTTCTTAGTTCCGAGTCCTAAGCTTCATTTATCTAGAGGTGACAGAAGCTGAATGTTCTATGTGAGGAGAAAAAGGATTATACAAAGAAAGCAGTGCATAGGATGAGACATAATTTCTAATATGTGAAAAATCTAAGCATTTGTTATCAATCCAACTGTCACTTATAAGATATTCATTAGCCCTTTTGTATCCAGGCTGTTTCTTGCTCACTGATTTTGCCAAGGCACTGCAGTAATTTTATTTTGATGCCTGTTGTGTACTTACTTTTAGCTGTAGAAAGCTGAATTTAGACTTCATGAATTAAAAACTTTGAACCTGATTTATAGATAATTTTTCCCTTTTTTGTTATGAACCTTAATTTCATCAGGATGCTTAGTAATATTTTTGCATGGCAGAAATGCCTGTCATCACAAGGAAAAAAGGGTTAATAGATTCAGTTTATTTTTCTTTTTAGTTCAAAAAACAGAAATGCTGTATCATTATAAAAACATTCTTTGTTTTTATTTTCATTAACAAGTAGTTTCCAAAGGATACCGCAGAAATTGATCATGGATGAAACTTGTCCTTTACTTGAAAATAGGTTAAATAAAACTTTTCTAGTCTTTATCTATTCTTGGTAATTTCAAGTCAGTACTGGTACATCACCATGTTACCTTCTCTCTTTCCTTTTTTTATACATATTCTAATGTTAGCCAATGATCTGCTGCTTCTTGTTCCAGGACCAAATCCCTTCATGCGATATGTCGGTTTTGCGGAGCTTGCAGCCAATGCTTGGTCTTCAGCAGCCTTGGAATCTATTCTGAAAGTTGTCGCTGTTGCTCCACATCATTTTTCTGCACACTACTCTCGCAAAATGGACTGGATCAGGGTTAGCTCCTAGCATGTTGTTTAATTTGTTGAATGTCAATTTTTTTTTTTTTTATCATTATTATTATTCTTTTATATAATATTTTCTTTCTCTTTTTCTTGCTTTCTTTCTTTCATTCTTGTCTAGTCTAATCTCCAAAAAAGATTTTTTCTGAGGTACATGTCCATTCCTTGCAAGGTAGAAACAATACTTAGAAGATGAATACTGAAGTTTTTAATGTTTTCCTTGTATTAACCCTACCAAGACGGGCCACATTGTAAGATGTTCAGTCTGGGCTGGGCATCATTAGATGTTGCATTTTCTATTATTTTCTAGATTTATGGTATGATATGTGAGTCTGTATATGATATATTAGCAAAATGATATTAATTTGCATTTGGTACAGTGCATTAGTTAAAGAACCAAAGGAAAAACTAGCTTGTATTTTGTAAAAAAAAAATGCAATGGGTAAGTGAACCAACCCCTCAAAAATGCCTGTAGCAGAAGGGTTAATATTTGTAAAAAATTCTTGCCTGGGTAAAGTAACTATCATTAAAACAATATTTAGTTATGAAAAGTTAATAACTCATTTGTATAATATTGAATTACAGATTTTGTTTTTGTAAATATCCCAATGTCTTTCTCTTTCAGAAATTTATCTTGCGTGGGGGACACTATGGTGAGGTTGCAGCCCATTTGTTTGGTGTTGTGGCAGGACAAGTCCAAGATCAGCAAGAATTTGAGAAGATTGTTTATCCAGTGTCCAATATGAAAAATTTGGTGAGAATTGGGGCTTGTGTTCATATGGAATTTTATTGGTATTATGAGTGTTATAGATGATGGCCTCCATAAGCCTAATTCTTGAGAGACAAAAGTAGACTAAAGTGTAATGGGATAATTTATATAACGAACCATGCTGCTAAATTATGTCCTGTTACCAAAGAATATTAGATGGAACTGTCTAAGTGAAATAAAGACAATTTTTTACAAGCTTTTTTTACAGTTTAACAATATAATTTGATTTTCACAGCGTGTTGATAGCCAGGAAAGCTGTGTTTTAGCTGTGGGACATAGCTATGCTTACAACTTAAATATCATGAAGAAAGCAGATATTGTTTTAGAAGATTGGCCGGTATATGAATCAGTTGTCCATGACTTGGGTAAGCTATAGTATACAAATACCCTGAGCAGTCACTTTCTTAGTGTTATAATTTGTTATTAGATATATATAGTGATAATGACCAAAGACATTCAGTCTCCCTATAGTAGTATTTTTTATACCCCATTATATTCCATACTGATATTTATTTTATGTTCTATAACAGTAAAGCAGCTTTTAAGTGAAAATAGCCCACTGCAAAATGCTATTGTATTAGCACTCGGAGAAATGGCACGGCAGGGCCCTTTGCCCCTTCCTGCTGGCTCAGAAGGGGATGAACCCAAGGCAGTGTCATCTTTTGCCTTGGTCAAAACACTTGTTACAATCTTTGGGAACAAGAAGATACCATCAAAGGTGTGTACTTTTAAAACTGGAGAGAGGCATTTTGGTTTTATATTAGTTAATGCCAATTGGATATGATATTCAGATCAGACATTTAAAACAAGAAAAGATCAATTGTGGTTTTATGATTCTTAATTCTTATTAATTTCATACATTCCTCCTTTCTCTAAGATAAGAGAACAGTCTGTTGCCACCTGTGGCTACCTTTGTGTTGGTCAAGAAGATTTTCCCCATAAGAAGAAAATTCTGGAAGCTCTCCTGGCACTTGCTAAGGAAGTAAGTTTGGTATTTTAATTTGTTTATAATTAAGGTTGTTTTTCTCAAACACTCAGGTATGTTATACCTTATTATAAAGTATACTCATATTATTCCCAATCAATACTAGCTTTATGTGTATCACATGACTATCTTTTTTCTAATATCTTTTAGAATCACCTGCCTCATAAAAGTCCAGAGAAAGGCACAATCTGAGGGAGGAAATTTGTGACTAAACCAACCATCATCATTATCTTTTTAACCCATTCACGCCAAATGACTTGATAACACATCATGGGAAGATTTTGCTCCCACTGGATGATGTCCTATCTCTTCATGATGTCTCCATCAAAACACATGTTTTACATTGTTTTGTATGTATATATTCATGGGAATTCCATTTGGTCACGTGTGGAAATAGTGAATGTAAGCAAATACAAAAAAAAAAATTATAATATCTCTCCATTGAATGGGGCGAGTGAAAAGTGATCTGAGAGGCACAGGTGACATAGATTTGGGAGAAATGTCAAGCTTGTTCACTGGGCGTGCTTGTTATCTAGCTTGCGGGTGTGGTATTAGGAAAATATAAGCCCCAGTTTGAATGGTCTGTCTGGGATTCTTGTTTATTGAATTTAACTTTTCTGATTGTAAAGTTTCAATTTTGATGGTATTGATATGTAGATGTTTTAATAAGAGTTTTTTAATAGCCTTTTGCATTTGTCATCCAAGGGTTTTTTTAGCACCTCATGGACAAGTCACATATGTGAGCATTCACAAGCTGCCACTTTATCTACACACACTCAATCCCTAAACCCATTGGTTGCGGTTTTAATAAAATGTGTATACAGTCGGATTATGGGTTTGCATTGTCTGGCATGGTGCCATCTGCCTCTACGACTGACTCATGCCATCTGCTGTTAATGGGTTAACATGTTCATGTATGTTCATATTGCCAAGCCATCTTGACAGGAAAGGATGACATACTTTCATGTAATCCACTTTCTACTATTTAATCATTATCATAGCATTATTGATAATACCATTAAAAGTATTAAATTTATAAATGTTAATTTTGCAGACAAATGAAATAGAGATTCATTTTGCTGTTGGAGAGACCCTTGCTGACTGTGCCCTGGGAGTTTTATCACCTTCTGGAAGGAATATGTGGACAGAACAGGATCCTCTGAAGGAGCAGAAGGTAGTAGAGCCAGATGAAGAAAACATGGAAGAGGTGAGTAATTATTTGGAAATGTGTCCAGAAAAAGATCCCCTCGCTTTGTTGAATATAGAAGTATTAACCCATTGCAGACTTGGGATAGCTTCATTTGCCCATTCTCCAGGATGGATTTTATTTCAGAGCAAGGCAGCTTCACACAACATACTTTGACTTTTCCCACTCTATTTCAGTCACTCATTGTAAAACTAGAGCTAGTTTTGTGTTTTATTTTTGTGTTTTTATTGTATTGAGAGATTTATTTGTGTCATATGACAGGCTCTATCAATGTTGCAGTTGACTAAAATTGTAGTATAGGATCCATGTCAGCTCATTATTTTCTCTATTCTCTGTGTTAAAGAAGTATTACTGTTTTATGTGTCATGACACCGGTACGCAATGGGTTAATTTCATTGGATTGTGTTATTGATTTCAAAGGCATCCCCTTCTTATCACCCCATCTGCATATATTTGATAATTTATGTTTCAGTTTAGGGTGTCTAGAGTCCTGTTAATGATTGGTAAATTAATGACTAAACTTTCTGATACAGGGCAGCAGAGATGAGAAGGAGAAAGACACAGATGAGGCCATGGAGAAAGATTACATCAAAACGGCAGAAAGTAGGTTCTGTTTCCTTTGTATTATGGAGTATCAAATATCAGTTATTCTTTTGTTTATAGATATATATATAAATATATATATATATATATATATATATATATATATATATATATATATATATATATATATATATATATGTATATATGTGTGTGTGTGTGTGTGTGTGTGTGTGTGTGTGTGTGTGTGTGTGTGTGTGTGTGTGTGTGTGTGTGTGTGTGTGTGTGTGTGTGTGTGTGTGTGTGTGTGTGTGTGTGTGTGTGTGTGTGTGTGTGTGTGTGTGTGTGTGTGTGTGTGTGTGTGTGTGTGTGTGTGTGTTTATATTTATATATATTAACTGATTGATATAGTCATACCAGAAAAAAAATTATGTACAATATTTTTATAAAATCTTATGGATATCTCAGGACTATTAACTTGTACTCTATCCAGAACCTGCAGAGGAGGCAGAAGCCATGGACACTACAGAAGCCAGTGATTCCACAGCAGACATGTCACCAGATCAAAGTTCAGACAATGATACACTCACTTGGCTCCTTAGTGAACTCCTTGATAAATATGTATCACAAACACAACCCAGTGTCAGACAGGTATGGCATTATAACTATTGATATGAAGCAATGGTTTAACAATTTACATAGATGAAATATTTGATGAACTTAATGTGAAGGCATTTGATGAAATATTTGATGAACTTAATGTGAAGGCATTTGATGGAATATTTGATGAACTTAATGAATGCATTTGATCAAAGGTTCTTCATTTTTTCAGGCATCCTGTATTTGGCTACTTGCCCTACTCAAGAAATGTAAAGACAAACCCATCATTCAGAAAAGACTGATTAGGATTCAGTCTGCCTTCATGAATCTTCTGGGAGATAATAATGGTAGAATATTGATTCAGTTTTGTATTTGAATATATTTTAAAAAAAGGTGCTTTTCATATCATTCAACTTTTGCATTAAAGTAAATATGATATTAACAAGCTCTTATTTAGAATTATGATGGATGAAAGGTAATTATATTGAATCAGATTTATTATATTTCTATTATTCTCAGATTTGGTGCAAGATGCAGCCTCCAAAGGTTTAGGTGTTGTATATGAGTGTTGCTCAGAAGCCACAAGACAATCAATGGTGCAGGGTCTTGTACAGACTTTGACGGAGGGGAAACGCTCCCTCCAAAACGTGACTCACGATACAAAGATCTTCCAAGATGGAGAGCTAGGACGAGCTCCTTCAGGGTACGTTTCCAATTTTGCATTCCTGTGGAACTTTAGAGATTTAGAAGAAGAAAAAATTAATTGTAATTTGTGGAATGTGTATTTTCCTATACTTCCTTTCAAAATGTTGACTAAATCATTATCTGTTGTAGTGTATCAGTTGATGTAAATTGGCCAAAATGGAAAAATTAGATGTAGTGATGAACAAAGTTCCTTATGACAAATGTTGAAAGAGTCATAAATTAGAATAAATCACCTCACAGTGATATAATTGACATGTTTTAATTATATCTTCATCAGTGTTACATGTAATTCTGGTGAAGATATAATCAGTGATTCATTCGACATGAAGCTCCAATCAAGACATAATCAAAACTCATCAATTAAATCTCTTGCATTGTAAAGTTATTAATTATAATTTTTCTACTATATGGATGTAGCAACCAAAATGCATTTTATGTATATATATATATTTTTTTTTTTTACAAAAAAAAAAATGTGAATATGAATAAGTATTTCAGAGTAATTTTTTTTATTCATATTCTTCTTTTTTCTCTATTTCTAACTAGTATGCACTATATGATTATTCAAAGCACTATATCTTCATTATCAGAAAATCAGAAGATACTGAAATTATTTCCCAGTGAGAGATATATTTATTTTTTTTTTTCTTATTACAGTGGACAGTTGTCAACCTACCGCGAACTTTGCTCCTTAGCAACAGATCTTAACCAGCCTGACCTTATCTACAAGTTCATGAACCTTGCCAACCACAACTCAGTTTGGAATTCAAAGAAGGTATTCATATAAATAAGTTTGGTTTCTAATTTGATTATGTTTACAAATGAATGAATGAACAAAATTCATAAATTAAGTCTCAAAAAGTTTTATCGAGATCATTTATAACGGAAATGAGATCTGTTACGAGATGCCTCATAATTTACAGTATTTCTGTATTGATTTTTTTATTTTTACCCATATATTTTTAATAATCTAATGTGTTTGTTATTAATTACAGGGAGCAGCTTTTGGTTTCAGCACCCTGGCATCCCAAGCTGGAACGCAACTGGAGCCTTACCTTCCACAGATTATTCCAAAACTGTATCGGTACCAGCACGATCCGACGCCCAAGATCCAACAACCTATGGCAGCCATTTGGAATGCTTTGGTTACTGATACTGCAAAGACAGTGAGTTGGTGTGATGTTGTTTTGGAAATTTGCATCTTCTGCTTCACTTTTATTCCACGTCATTAAATTCTATAATTAATTTGATTAAAAAAAAAAAAAGGATGAGGAGTTTCCTGATGATTACTGGCCTGCTTTGACTAATTTTTTTTTCAGTTGTAATATGTAGAATATTCTTAATACAAATGTATGTTTTTTTATCCATTATCCTTGTCGCAATTCATATATTACTGTTTTGGGTAGTCAGTAGAAGAAAAGAAATTTAAGAAATTTTATACAGTGAGGGAGAGGGAAAGGAAATATATATATCCATCTGGTAATGGATATATGTCATTTTCCTATTATTAATTCCTTATATATTTTTTTCTTTTCTTTTTATAGATCGAGAAATATTTTGACCCAATCCTATGTGACTTGATCAACAACCTAACGCACAGTACTTGGAGGGTCAGAGAATCATCTTGTCATGCACTCTCTGACCTCTTTCGGAGGCAGTCGGCTGTCAATGCCCTCTACCGCATCAATGAAATATGGACCACTCTCTTTCGTGTTCGTGATGACATAAAGGAATCCGTAAGAGTGGCTGCCGAGAAAACTTTGCAGATATTGAGTAAAAGCTGCATTAAGGTAAGAAAAGAATTCTTGGTTTATCAAGGATTTCTCTCTTTTTACTTTATTTTACTTCACTTACAGTAATTTACTTTGATGAGTTTGTGAGTTTGTAAGTTTCTATAGATTCTGTAAACCTGTCCCAAATATTTTGATTAGTTGAGTATTATTGCAACCTTTCATTTTCTTTGTGATTTTATTTCCAACAAGGAGTCAGCCACTATCACCAAGTCAGAGGATGGGTGGGACAACTTTGTAACTGTTTTGATTTAACCTCATTTATAGACATTTCTTTTTGTAATAATTATAAAGCATTTTTTAAAAATGTTTAAGGAGGAATTAAATTTGATTAGGGTATTAACAACTCTATATTATCATCTCTTTGGTTTACAGGTTTGTGAGGGCACCGGTGAAGAGAGTCAGAAAATGATTAAGGAAGTTCTCCCCACTCTCTTAACTTCTGGCATTACAAGCACTGTTCCCGAAGTTCGAAGTGTCAGCTTGCAAACGGTTTCCAAACTTTGTCGATCAGGTGGTTCTTTAATAAAGCCACACCTTGGTACCCTTGTCCCTGCATTGTTAGAGGCTTTGTCTGGATTAGAATCTCAGGCTCTAAGTTACACATCAGTGAGACTGAATGATGAAGACAGAGAGAAGCTAGACATGGCCAGAGTATCTGCAGCTCGAAGTACTCCCATGATGGATACTTTGAACTATGTACTACAGTTTGTTGATGAAGAGTCCATGGAGAAATTAGTGAGTGGTCTGATAGATGTTCTGAAGAGCTCAGTTGGTCTTGCAAGCCGTGCAGGTGCTGCACATGTTGTAGAGACTCTTGTTCACACTTGTCCTCGTCCATTGGAAAAATACACAGGAAAAATTTTGGCTGCTCTAGTAAATGGTCTTAGTGATAGAAATGCAGTAGTCAGAAAGGTATATGCTAATGCTATTGGTAACCTTGTAAAGACTGCAAAAGCATCAAGTGTAGAAAAGCTGCTCACCAAACTTCAGACTTGGTATTTAGAGAAGGAGGAAGACAGTGTTAGAATAAGTGGTGCCCTTACTATGCGCAGTATGCATGCTCAGAATAGTGACGTTATGAAGCAGCATGCCTGTCAGGCCATGCCTCTTGCATTCTTTGCCATGCATGCAGAGAAAACCCTAGAAAGTGATTCTACTGGTGCAGAGATTTGGGAGGAGATATGGTCAGATAACACTCCAGGCACAGAGTCAGGAGTGAGGCTTTATCTAACAGAAATCATTGCAATATGTGAGCAAGCTTTGCAAAGTTCTACTTGGGCAATGAAAGCTCAGGCAGGCAGAGCCCTCTCAACTGTCTCGGAAAAACTTGGATCAAGCTTGAATGATGCTTTAGTCCTCTCCTTAGTTACACTTCTTGTTAACAGCCTCCAGGGTAGAACATGGAATGGAAAAGAATCTCTGGTGACAGCTCTCTCAAATGTGTCTGTACACACAAAGTCCCACCTAAGTACCTTGAAGTATCCTGATAGAGAAGGACTTCTAGTGGAAGAAGTGGTGAAAGTTCTGACAAGAGAAGCAAGCAAAGAGAGGATGGAATATAAAATCCATGCTATTAAAGCCCTTACCACCGTTCTGGATACGTACCAGATAGATAGATTTGAAGAAGTTTTTGATATCTGCCTACCATATTTGAGACAAGTAAGTATGAATAACCCAAACTCAAAATCCATTACCTGACAATTATAAATCTTTAAAATAAATAATATTAATTGCATTCATAAGTGTAGTAAACTTTTGATACAAATAGGAAAAAGATAAAGGATATTGTTGTTACTGGAGACTTACAGTTTCCAATTAATACATTCATCTTTTTTTGTAAGTAAATTAATAATGTGTTCTCTCTCAATCCAAAAGGATAAAGAAGACCATGAGGATGGTGAAGAGGTAGAAAGGAACAAAAAGGAAGAGTCCCTGCATTGGGACCTCATAGATGAAATGGTGCATTCCTTAGGTAGAGCCTGGCCATCAAAGAAGGAAACACAAGGTATTACATTAACCCTGAAATACTGGGCTTCCTGCAATTTATCTCCCTCTCTGGCTGGAGCATGTTTGTTTATATTTGGTCAACAGATACTTTAAACAATTTGATATTTCATTGTCATGTCATGCTTATTGTGGTAGAGTGTTAAGAGTTCTTGTGTTTGGAGAGGCTGGTACAAGCAGAGTAGGGGAGGGGGGTGTTGACAGGTTGAACTAAGCCTGGCATCTGTTAGCCACCTTTCCTCAGATGTGCTGAAGGGTTAAAGCCAGTATACCTCTATGGTAATATGATGTTCTTATGTCTTACCATATATAAGCTTAGGTGTATAAATGATAGGCATACTTAATAGTCATGTAAAGTTTTATCTTGGAAACAGTATGCCATTATCATGTACACTAGTTTTTGTTTTATTATCTTTTACATTCATGTTGATTAGGTAATTTAGCAAAGCAATACCCATCAGTATTATTAAGTTTGGTCTTAGACTGAGAGTTGATCCTGAGGCTGAAAAAATTTAGAATTAGTCTTCACATAATGATAAATTTACCTTAAATCTTTCAAAATGGACATTTTTTGTGGAATTGGATCACTTTTGCACAGCATGTTTTATTCAAAATACAAACTTATTATACCTTCAACTGTGTAACACTTCATATCATATGCTAATTAGTATCTCTTTGCTAATATATAATGTAAAGATAAGTGTCATACCGCAAGTCTAGAAAATAATTTAAAAAACACATCTTAACCCTTTCCCGACGGGGCCAGCGCTGCGCGAAAACCACTATGCCGGGCAATTGCAATATTGCATTGTAATCGTCACACTGCCATGACACCCCGGCATCGGGAGTTTGGCTGTGTCATGCGAGTATGATGCACCGTCGTCATTGGGTTAATGTGGCCTGTATTAGAAGGGTCAAGAAAGTGGGGGGGAAAATATAAAGATAAAAATACTTTTGACTTTGCAAAATGTTTCCATTTACATTTTGAATTTAAAATAGTTACAAGCCAATAGTTAATATTTTGTTTTGGCAAAACATATCCATTTGTATTTTGATCTTGATATATTTTCCTCTCTCTCATTGCAGAAAAATACAGCGAGCGAGTTGTGGAAATGCTAAATAACAGTGTCTCCCGAGTTCCTCGCAAGACACAGCTCAGCATTGTGGGAGCCCTGAAGCAGTTCTGGGGAACACATTTCCTCCTCTGTGAATTACCTTCTTCACTTGGATCTCCACTCTTTGACCCTCTTCTTCACCATTCATGCAGGATATTCAACTATTGTTTAGGTAATAATAATTATTATTGTTGTAAATATTCTCTATTTCTCTTATCATCAGGTATGATGATAATGATGATTAACCCTATGACAACGGTGTGTCACACTCGTGTGACACAGCCAAACTCCCGATGCCGGGGCGTCATGCCAGTGTGACGATTTCGATGCAATATTGCAATCGCCCGGCATAGGGGTCTTCGTGTAGCGAGTGCCCCGTCGGGAAAGGGTTAATATCATGAAATTATTATCATTTCCTCTTTCCTTATTTTTCATTTTTCATTTAATCTCTGCAAGATATGATATTACATATAAAAATTATTCTAATTAGAGGTCAATGATAATCAAAGATAACTGTAGAGTTTACAGATGAAATTATCTAGCAAACATGCTATATATAACATCACTGAAACCAGAACAGAAACTGATTAGTTTAATGCTATATCTTTATTTTTTATGCAGTTGTCAAATATTTTCAGGCAAAAATGTAATTAAACAAATACATTACATGCAATTACATTGATTTTAGTGTGTGTGCAAAGAAAGTGTTCTGAAATCAGCCTTAGCATACTTGTCACAAATAATACATTTATAGCCTATCCTTGCCAGGTGTTGCTAAGTTCTACAGTCTGAGGAGAGAATCCCTTGTTGTGCTGAATGAGTTCCTGGTAAAAGTGAAAGGTAAGATTTATCTTTGATTTTATATACATGGTATTACTATAACAGTTTTAATTATTTGTAATTGGAAAAAAAGTATTCTAAGCATTCAAACATACTGGTCATAACCACATCAAAATTGAGAAGAGATAATTCTTTAATGTTTAATCTTTTTGAAAGGCATTTTAATGTAAGCAAATTGAAATATCTTTAGACACAATAGTCCCACATGGCTCATGTTTACTCTTGTGGACTCTTTTCAACAGTGAGTGAAACGCTTGTTGTGAAACTTCGCTTGGAGCTTTTGTCAGGAGTGGAAGAAGCGCGTCGTGATGCCCAGCCAGATGTGCAAGCATTAGCTGCTTCAGCACACAAGATACTCCTGATGGAGAACACGAGTAGTAAATAGTGATGTAGAAAAATTGGCTCTGTAGTGTGAGGACAGAAGAAACTGCCTGCTTTTCCAATAACTTATTTATGTGTGTATTGGACATGTATATACATGTGTGTGAGGTTTTCATACAACAGCACCCAGAAAGTTTTTAATTAACAATAAATTTGGTATGTTTGTTGTCAGAGAACTTTTTTAACACTTGTATGAAGAGAATCAGTCATATTGTAAATAGGTTAAAAGAAAAAATATAAATCATCTAAATCATGCTATGATACCATTGTATAACCTAAGCTTATGAAAAGTGCTATGTAACTGAATATTTTATCAGTATAAACTATGGAAATTTAATTCCGACCAATGACATATTTTGTCATCGTAGTTTAAAGATAAGATTATCATTACCGGTAATTATGATATGTCATTAGGATGGAAGTATAATTAAGTTAATAAAGGACAGTGATGTTATTGTCTATTATTGAACAAGTTTCTTTTAATTCATCCTTTACTGATCAATAATTATTTGATTATGTGATAAACAAAGAATCCCTGGCATAAATAACTAAGATGAATTTTCACAACTATACAATGATTTAGAAGAATAAGTGACAAAATTATTTTGACTTAGTTATTTTCAAAAGGATCATCACTCTATTGCTCTTTTCTTGAAGTGAATATGCACTTGCCAGGTTGGTGATGATTAGCCAGATGCTAATTTCAAGTAGTTATCATCTCTAGCACGTTAGTTATTAAATAATTAGCACCACCTGCCTGCCAAGTGCATTTTCCCCTTGTTAGAAGAAAAAAATGAGTACTGAATTCCTTAAGATTCTGTTTTGAAAATCTCATGTGTGGAAAAGAAAGCTTTACTCTGATATCAATTAAAGAAAGCAAGGAAGTAAAGGAAGGAGACTTAAACTGCCCCCAGCAAAAAGAATCTTAATTAGAAATAAAAATAATTATAGCTGTATAATTCCATGTCCCTTTCTTTTCATTTATTTGCATAATCGTGTGTGTGTGTGTGTGTGTCTGTCTGTATGTATGTATGTATGTATGTATGTATGTATGTATGTGTGTGTGTGTGTGTGTGTGTGTGTGTGTGTGTGTGTGTGTGTGTGTGTGTGTGTGTGTGTGTGTGTGTGTGTGTGTGTGTGTGTGTGTGTGTGTGTGTGTGTGTGTGTGTGCGTGTGTGTGCGTGTGTGCATACAAAAAATATAAAAAAAAAAAAAAAAAAAAAAAAAAAAAAAAAAAAAAAAAAAAAAACGGTGAGAATGAGTTAATCAATATTCAACTTTTTGAACACAGAAACGACTCCTGCAAAAGGCCATGGTGACATTCAATTGTATGTACTGAGGTTTCAATCTGGCATCATCTTATCTAATTGGCTTTCACTGGGGTTATTTTTAAAAATCAGATTCATCATCAGTAATCAAATGCAGTATGGAGAAAGAGGGGCAAGGAACAGAAAGACAGAAAGAGAGAGAGAGAGAGAGAGAGAGAGAGAGAGAGAGAGGGAGAGAGAGAGAGAGAGGGGGGAAGGGAGAGAGAGAGAGCGTGTGAGTGAGAGTGCATGGGCGTGGACGTAGGCGTAGGCGTGGGCGTGGGCGTGCGGGTACATGCGTGCGCGTGAGAGTATTTATCCAACCAGGGTGACTAAAAAATATATAAAAGAAAATCAGATAGTTAATGTTACTCATATAAAACAGAGATTTACAGAAATTTGATATCCGAATAATGTCATGCGAGTCAGAGGCTTTCCCAAACTTTTTCATCATCGAGAGAAAATTTATATCCACATGTAAGTGCAGAAAGCGACCACCATGAGAGGGAAACGTGACGCACCTCGGCTGTGGGAAGCCAACCGTCAATGCCGTCAACAGCTGTTCTCTTGTGGGCAATGACCGGTGCTCATGATGTGCTACTGCGCACTTACGTTTTAACGTTATTAAATCAACAGCATCTTTAAAGAAATACACATACAGACACACACGCGAACGCATGCACACACACACATACACACAAACAAACAAACACACGCACGCACACACAAACACACACACAAACACAAACACACACAAACAAACACACAACAATTTGTTGAATACGATGTTAAAAACAATTGTACACAATGACATTAATACATATTTTTTTAACTAGTGATCTTTAGCAATGACTACATATTTTAAACATTGCCAAGACAATGAGTGTAATCGCGTTTTCGTTACATAATAAGAGTGGGTGATATCCGCTACGTGCTGAGTCAAGTGGTTTGGCCAATGCGCATTTAGTCACATGACGTAAGGTGTTTACAGGCTGAATTAGGATACACTCTGAGACCCTGTACTCAGCATGTACACGTCTGTTTTGGCCTCTCAATCCACACCAAATAAACATGGGAGGAAAGTGCGTCTTTGTTATGCGCACTTTCACTCGTATTTTGTTATATTTTCCTTTGATTCCGTTGATTGTATCTTATCAGGTACAGCTGATTGATGGAGAGAAGTGACGCATAATTAGAAGTAACTGAAAACATTCGGTAATGATTTTTTTTTTATTGCATAGCTCTTTGAACTTGTTGTTGCCTGTTGTTTGTGCCAGAGTTTAAGTAGTTTTATCTACCATTACTTTTTTTTAATATATGATATGATTTATGTTACATATTTTAAAAAGTTGTTCATACATCAAATAAAAACATAAAAAAAAACTAAATAATTTGTTCAGATAAATAAATGACGATGTTACTGTGTCAGAACTCGATTGTTTTTTTTTATATAGATACTCATAGATAAGAGGATTTAGACAGAGGTTTCAATGTTATGTTTTACTATCTATATAAATTGCTATGAGTGATGTACTTACCAATGCCACACACATGCATGCGTGCGTGCGTGCGTGCGTGTGTGTGTGTGTGTGTGTGTGTGTGTGTGTGTGTGTGTGTGTGTGTGTGTGTGTGTGTGTGTGTGTGTGTGTGTGTGTGTGTGTGTGTGTGTAAATTATTTGTGAAATATGAAAAAAGGTGTTTTATATATGAATAACAATACACATTTTAACGAATAATGACAATCCATTAATCATGACTTTGGAAACGCATGCCGTGATTAATCTTTATTCCTCGCTATCAAACGCTAAGAACAGAACCATAGCAATAGTTTATCCGTGTATGTTCAAAGGGTTTCAAAAATATCGAAAGCCTTTGATCTCGTGAAAAGAGCAAGGTTATACAGCTACGGCTTTAAACTGAGGATAATTAACTAATCATTTTCTACGCCGTTTGCCAAATCATTCATGTTCTTTCGTTCTTTAAATAACATGGCTTTTAAAATGTGTGAAAGTTGTTCAGTATGTATTACAATTTGCTCATGGTGAAAGTATACTATTTTGTCTACACTTTCGACTTGCAGCGTTATATTTTTAACATGAATTATCGAGCCGACAAGCCAATATCTCGCACATGAATAATATGAAAATGACATGTTAATTTTGCTGTTGTGACGGTGTGAGTAATTTATCTTTCTGGGTGACGAAGATGTCCCACGCTGCCATACAAATGCTCAAGGACCACAAAGGAATATGTAAGAAATTGAAAAGTCATATTTAAAGTAGATGAATTGTTGGTGTTATCGACAAATCTCAAATTAGTATGTCAGTGGCTAAAGAGTAAATATATAACTAACTTAATTAAATATATTAATTCTGCTTCAAATTGCAATTTATTCGATAGCTCATTAATACTTCACAAGGCAAATCGCTTGAGAGCATCCCTCAACATAAATATTCCAGGCAACGAAATCAACAAACAAGAACATGAGCTGCAACAAACATCTGACGCTATCAGACTCAGGGTGTTGCCAGACAGAGGACGTGAAGGTCAGATAAACACGAGAGCGAAGGCTGGCGTGGAGGAGGCGCATAAAATCAGGGGAAGGACTCAGGGGGGTTAAGAGCACATGGGAACAGCAGGTCATGTTCATCCTTCATGGAAAGGTTTCGGGTGCATAATTCTCTAACCTCCGTTTTTTTAATCAGTATACGATTCTCTTGGAAATCATGGGAACTCGGAAAGGTAATCTAATCTTTCAAACACCACCGGAAAACATCCGAGGGATGGTCTGACTACCTGAGGGATAACAGCTGCACCGACCGTTGAAACCTCATAGCCCGCTCATTTACTTCCTTCCCTTGACGATTGTGCCTTGTCCACATCCTTTTTATCATACGGTATCATACAAAGGAGCAGCTTTCTGTCTTACCTCCAAGGGCTCGGCATTCCCTTTCACTTTGAATGTATTCGTGAACTTTCACATTATCAACACTGAGAAGCTAGATGTGGCAACACCCCCTCCGCCATCATGCCTTTCTTCTTTGGCTCTTTCTTTTTTTGTGTGTCTGGTGCTCTCTGCACTTCTTCTTCTTCTCTTCAAACTCACTAACCCCCCCCCCCCTCTCTCTCTCTCTCTCTCTCTCTCTCTCTCTCTCTCTCTCTCTCTCTCTCTCTCTCTCTCTCTCTCTCTCTCTCTCTCCCCGCCATCATGCCTTTCTTCTTCGGCTCTTTC
>BOPN01003018.1:47500-65000 GCA_017312705.2 Penaeus japonicus | reverse complement strand
CTCTTATCCATGTTTTTTTTCCCGTATTAATTGAATTTCATGTCAAGGTGACGTATATGGAATTTCTGTGTTCAACCATGATTTCTGTTGCATTTCTTTTTACTGGGAAAGGGTTACCGTGTGTACACTTTGTTGCAGCCATCCCGAAGCGGTGAAATTCGCTGGAAGGTTGTCGACTCCCCCCCTCAACCCGGCCCCGCCCCAGGTCGACCCCCCTCGGTTTTCTCCTCCCGCGAGACGGTGGTACTGGTATCGACTTATCTAATGTAGATTCACCATAGTGATTGTTTTTCCGAAGTAGGGTTTGCGATCGGTTAAAGCCTGTGGTCACGTGATGGAGTAGTGAGTCTTAATAGGTTATGTTAACGTTACTTGACAGTGTCTATTCAGTATAAGCTTTGCTGAGTTGGTTCATTGCTTTAAATTATCATCTGAAGCTAAATATCCAAGACTTTGGTGTAGGGCTTCACTCATTTCAGCCATCATGCAAAGTTTAGTCATTTCATGTGTAGCTCCTTCATTTTGCTTGATTTCTTTCCCAACCGCAACGCCTCTCTTACACTTTCTCTCATCCCATGGCCTGTGTCCATCCCGAGGATTGGTGGTGTGAAGACCCGGTGACGTCCAGCGTGGTCTGCTGGGGCGAGGTATGACCCAGGTGTGACGCTAGTAACAGACATGTCCTTTTTCATCCCATGTGTAAGTCTAGTCAGAATACCACTTATTTGACTTGCCAGAGATAAACTTTGTTTCATTCTTCTAGATTTATCTTTTCATGATGCAGATTGAGTTCATCAAGGTGTTGAATCAAAATTCAGTGACTAAGTAGACTAGGTTAGGGCAACCAATAACAGTACTTTCAGTCCGGCTTCCTAATTTGACCTGTTCCTGGTGACGGTCGTGGCTGTTACCGAATTCGCGGAGGTGACCACGACAGGTTGAGGTGAGCCAGTGTTGAATCTACATTATGGGGATTTCCACAAGACCCCTTAGGTAACAATTTGACAGTAGACAAGACTTGACTTGCATTAAGTTCATCATGTAAGATCATAATGAAGTAGGCCATGTCTATCTAATGTTAGTTTTTGGGAATTACAAATTTGTTCATTATTCCATTGAAAAAGATGTAACCATTTTAATATTACTTTGTGTAAGAGGAGGATTGCACTATCGTCAGCCATAAATAACATTTACATAACGTGGCACTGCCACACAAACCTGTCGTGCTTGGGGAGGGAAGAAATCGTTTCAGATTGTGCAGCTATTGGCACACCGATATCTGCGCAGCAGAAATACTAAGATTACAAAGGAAAAGTCCCGGTGAACAGCAACCAGTGGCAGGCATGGGGTCCTCCGCTGATCAGTCTTGAAGTAACATGAGTGGACATCCAGCAAATACCACACTAAGCAGTATACACAAGGTCAATACGAGAATGGCTGCAGGCATGGGGTCCTGCAGTCGCCAGCCGAAGAGTAACGGTAGCTGAAGGCATAGGGCCGAGCTATCTTCAACCCAGCGAATGAAATACAGGTATTTTGTACATTGGGTAACTAAAGGAAATGCAAACTTTGGCATGTGAACTTCTATCCAACTGGAACTATAACAAAAATACTTGGAAAAAAGAAACACAAGAAACGTATGACAATTTTATCTGTTGGCAAAATTTCTATATAGTCAAAGAAGACCTTTTCTGAAATTGAGACTGGTAAATAACTTCCTATTACAATTTCCGTAAAATGTTTTGCATAATGGGATAGGGATGGGGAAAGAGTACTAGTATATTTGCAGTTTGAAGGTGATGCTGTCCAGTAAGAAATGTATGCAGATTGGGAGCAGCCTCTGTGTAAAACTCCAATTTTGTGGTTTGTCCTGTAGTTGTTGTTAGCAAATTTGAAATATGTTCAAACACGTAACTGCAATGGGGCTAGTAAATATGAACTGTTTGGTAGAGAACCGGTGGGAAGCTCTGGGGAAGAAATAATTTTACCAAGCAGGTGACTGGAGGAATGACGGCTAACAAATTTGGTTGCGTTGGTTGATGTCTTCAGCGGTACTGCCGTCCTCGGGTATTGGATACATCACGTACGTGTATTGTCCAGACACAGGTAACAAGTGTGCTGAAGATCTTTGCCTTTTTTGTTTCTAGTAAGTCTGTAGTTTGACAAACCTTTAAACTACTTATCAAGTCTTAATGCCTGAGTTATTAGTTAATTATTGTTGTAACTAGGAAATTGCCATTTGTAGTTATGTGGTGATAAAAGGGTATATAACAGTAGAGCATAGAGGAGGGAAAGTTTACTGCAGGCTTTAGATTTCCTGGAGATGAATGGCTCCACTCGTGCAACGAAGTGCCTGTCTCCCTCGTCTCCCTCTTCCGCCCCCTTGTCTGCGAGAGTTACATGGATTGCTGGCAGCAAAGCAGACCTGACCAGAAGGATTACAAGGTCCTTAATGATGAGTAAGGTAACATTGCAAAACTTGATATGCTGCTTGCACTAAAAAAATCTGACATGAATATTTATCTGGTGTATGGGATAGAGATTGTCTTTTTTAGTTGCTCTACCATTTTGTTGATGTTCCTCAAATATGTGAATGAATGTAAATAAAATTTTTAAATTCTTGCATAGAGGACTAAAAACAATCAACATCTTCGAATTGTACATTACTGCTGTGCCCTTGTTACTCTAAGCATGCATGCATTGGAATTTCTATGAAAGCTACTTCATGCACTCATTGTCAGTGGATTTTGAGTTTACTTATCAATGTTGTAATTTTGTGGAAAAGAATTGGTATAAAATGAAGCCAATGAAGAAAGGGGATTAGAGGTAGGCGTTGGGTACTAAGAATCTCTGCAGATGCAGCTACATGCTGGGACACATCAGGCAACCTTGCATCGAGTTGAATTAGTGTGGCCAGTTCCGAGTTGAGCATTCCTGCAAAAGATTGAAAGGAAGCGTGTCTATATTTCGAGGCGGCTTATGGGTGTTCACATACTGTTTTGTTGCTACAAGAAAGGACCATACCATCTACCAAAGAAGAGGATCTATAAGTGTAGGTAACACTTAGTAAGTATTTGGGGGTGCTGTTTTGGTCAGATATATGACTATGAATCTAGTGCTTGCTCTACTCTGTGGACAAGATTCAGGGATTTTAGAAAGTTCCATTAGTTGATCTGTATAATTTCACTGATGTTGATGTTGAAATAAAAATTAGTGATCTCATTAAAATGTATGTTTAAGAAACAAAGGTTTATCAATATTTGAGGTTGGTTTATGGGTCTTGGGTATATCATTATAATTGTGTTAAGGGTGTTTTAGATTCTTTTGTATAGTGAAGGCCAAGGTTCACAAGCTCAAATTTCTTAGTTGTTATTCTCAACTTGTGGCTTATGACTTGGGCTGAATCTCTAAAGTGCAGTAGAACTGATTTTTATTATAGCTGGTTCCAGCTGTGTTCCTGCATTTTGAGAACTTAATCCATATGATCTGTATTAGGTTGATTAGGATGCAACTGTATTCTTACCAGTTGTGATACAAGGATTCAAGGTCCATAAGAACAATATGTCAGTTGAAATTATCTTGTTAGGTACAAGTAATCAACTTGTTCTTATTCCTTGAATATTCAGATGAATGAAGAAAGGTGATTTTATACCATTATGCTTCTATAGAAAATAAAAATAATAGACTTAGTTCTCTTGTTTATAAGTAAAATTAGAATTTATAGGCAGATGTGCTGTGCTATTTTCAGTAATAGTCTCATAATCTCAAAAGTAATTGTAAATACTTGACAAAACTAGTGGCAACCAGCTCAGAAATTATTATGTGCTATAATAGATTTAAGAGGATAAAGGGAATAGAGGTAGTTATTGGGAGGGCGGGGAAACCGAATTTCTTTTTCTCCATAGGAAACTGCTGGGCAGGGTGAACGTGGTTGCCAGTATGAACCCCCTGTGGCAGGTGATCATCCATGTACTCGTCAGGAAAATAATTTGGTAGTAGCTGTTGCACATTTGTACAAATTTGGAACACCTATGAAAATCTGAGAGAGATAGAATTTAAATGCTATTACTTCTATGTATGGGAGGGAGGGCAAGTCACTTCTTCAGTATATATGCAGGTGGTGGCCAGGGTCATCACGGACAAGCTGCAAATCGAGTTGGAGACATGACCTATCTTAGCAACAGTAAAGGTATAGGGCCTTTAAAAAGAACCTTCATTAGTACAGGTTATCTTGGCAATTGGAGATATATTTGTTTATATTGAATATTATTTAAACTGGGGGTGGGGGGGAAATTGACATTTTATTCTTAGTGTACATACAGAGGAAAGTCCCCAGCTGTGAACCCAGTACTTGAGGATAGCCTACGCTTCTGCTTGTGGAGAAATAAGGGAAGAAGCTTCGATTGTATTGCCATTTGTCCATTTCTGATGGAGTTTTAATTTTGAATGGAGAAAGTGTCTACATACTGTGAAAGATCCAAAATTAACTTCCCTTACTTTTGATTTGATTTATGCTATTGATATTTTCTTGTCTAATGTGACGCATCAGCTTATTGGTTGTGCAATTGTGCTAGCCTGGATTACATTCATTTTGTCATGATTCTTCAAGAACTCTTAAGACAGTCATGGTACAGGCCATTATGTGCACATTAAGTAGGCTTACTTTGGTGTGGAGAGCATGGTTTTTCTTCAGTAGGACCACCAGGTTTTCTGGAGACAAGTTTTCTGGTGATTGCAGCCTGCAAGATAATGTTTTGTATACCGCTGGCTGAGGTACTGGCTGTTTTTCACTTCCCTACAACGTGCTTGTATTCAGGTAAAGTTGCTTCCAGTCTGCTATTGGCAACCTGTAACATGGTTTTTAAGAAGTTTGTAAGAAGGTTGTGCCCATCTTTTATGTATTTAGAATAGTAGTGTTGGTTTTAAATCATGGAGAATATCTAAAGGATTAAAAGGGGGGAAGGGGGGGGGTAGAATTGATTGCTGTAGCATTCACAGAACTTTTTGGCCACACCTGTTACGCTGCGGAAAGGGCCTGATCAACAGCTGCTTCGAAATATCTCCTGGTCTCTCCTGGTCCCTGCAGAAGAGGTATTTTATTGTGTTCAAAACATATGTCAGCAAAAGATTAAATGTAAGCTAACAATTGCAAATACTTAAGTAGACTATGGCAGTCACAAATGGATTTTTTCCCTCAAAATATTGGGGAGGGGAAAGGGGAGGATGTCTCTTTTATTAGACTGTTGCAGTTGTCCTTCCTCTGCTGAGAGATTGGTTCTCCAGTTGGTCACACTTGCAGTATTTAAGGCTTCCAAGGTACTGAAAACTACAGCTGAGAAGAGCAGAATTCCCTTCATTCACCCATCAGCTTCTGAAATGTGAAATGCAAGGTAAAGGCCAGTGATGGGTTTGCATTGTTTTATATCTATGCATTTGAAATTCAGATATGCAATTAAAAAAACATCGAGGTTTCCGACAATAAAAGTATGGGTTATAGAGGTTATTAAATACAAAAATTTCAATGGTAGATTTTGGGAGGGGAGGGGGGTGTTTTTATAATGTTGTTGTCTATTCAGAAGGGTCTTAAAAGGACTGCTGCTGGATCAGTACTACGTGATGAAAATACAGCCTTAAAATCTAGTAAGCCAGATGTGTATGTATATTTTCTTGCATTGCAATATAATTGTAATCAAATCTGTTTCATACTAATCTGAAAATTTAAGTATTTTGAAGATTGAAATGCTTGCAACTATTGTATCACAAATGTGTTGGGGGTAATCTGAATATTCCGTTGGGGTGGGAAAAAGTTGTATTTATTTGTAGGAAAGGTGCTGCAGAGAGGATGCCAGTCCCTTCACTTTTCCATCACAATCAATTGTTCCATCAAATCAACTCTATGGATCCTCCTCCTCCATTGCTACCTTCATGGATTCACTGAGAAAGGTATTTTCTGAGGAATGGTAACTAATCGGTGTTTGCATGCTTTGAAGGAAAGAAAGCATTCAGTGTTGTTGAAATTATACAAACATACTCCTGGGAGAGAGGGACGGAGGGTGGGAGGGGTGGGGGAATTCACCCTGTATATCTATTACCTAGCAGTTCAGAGGCTGGAGTGATGTAGCTGCTATGGACTACCCACTCTTCACCTTGGGATGCTGCTCCAGTGCTATTGGTAAAAGTATATAAATGGTTGTTGTGTATTACTTGCAACACATCAGTTGAATTATCACACTGTTCTCATAATCAACACAGAGCAAAAAGATGAAATTGGTAGCAATGAGTTCTATCTAGATATCCCAGTTCAACAGTGAGAGATTTTGGTTAGGGAGGGTGGGGGGGGGTGCTGACTTCTCTCAGTTTCAGATAGTGAAGGGAGATGAGGGTGTCCGTGATATGCATAGATGGATTCATGAGGGGACTGAACTCGTTACTGAAGCAGTGATAACATAAAATGGTGAGTCACATATTCACTTGTCCTCAAATAACTACTTTTGAAATGTTATCCTTTCCTTTTTGTCATTGATAAATTCTTCCATGTCCGGCTCCTGGTGTTTTAGCCTTATGTCGAGTGCTTTTTCAGGCAATCATGAACAACTATCAAGTACCACATGTTCGGTAGTCGTTAGTGCGGATGTGCTTAAAATGCAACGGTCCCTCTTGATGTGAAAATGTGAAAACTTGTTATTATAGATTTTTGCTAAGTTTCCTAAAATGTTTGCCATAGTAACATGTGACCCCTGTAATTGTTGTTATAGATTTTTGCTAAATTTCCTAGAATGTTTGCCATAATAACATGTGACTCCTGAAATTTGTTACTGTTTATATGCTTATATATGATACTGTGATGATCATACTCTACTGTGTTCTGAGATATATATATATATTAGAGGTGTAAACATGGAGGAAAATAATCTTTAGTATTTTTGTGGCTCAGGTTTTTAACTTGTGCTTCATAAATTCAAGGATGGGCACTCTGTTGTAATTCCATGGTGGGTTACAAATTGAGTGGGAAAGTGGGTGGGATTTTTCCTCCATGTAAAATAATAATCACTTATGGATGCTATACCCATGGTTATACTGAAATATTTTGGGAGATATACATTCTGTGGTATGTCATGTTATTTTGTGATGCATTTTGGAAAGGGTACATATTTGATAAAGATGGATCAATTATTGATAAGGTACAGTTAGAATTTATTGTACTCTTAAACTGAAGAGGAAGCACTCAAAAACGGAATGAAGCATGGATAACAGCTAGAGATTATTATGGAAATCTAAAGGTTCGTAATATAATCAGATGTTTCCTAGGATTTACAAAAAATACTTTTTGATACCAATATCAGAATTGTTTATAATAGCTGAATATAAAAAGAAAAGCACTACAATGATATCTATATTATAGGGACTTGTCGAGGAAATCATCTAGCAGGACTCTAAGCACTGAGTAGGAATCTTTTATCAATCGCCATAGGATACATCTCTTCATTTTCTTCCCATACTTTGGTAAGAAGCTACCCTTAATTGGTTCACCATTATATATCTTTGACAGTGGTTGTCACTGTCGCCATTTAGTCTTCGTGCATACAAAGTTAGGATTATTCTTGAAGAAAAGTCTTTGTTTTCAATTGAATAGAATAGATGATAATAGTCACACCATCTTGCAGATATGATGGTGAATCATGGTTCCCCTCTTTGTGAGCATGGTTGATGTGGAATAGTAGAAATGAACAAGATTGCAGCAGCGCGGTGGCTGTGCGAGTATTTAATGCTGCGGTGGCTGTGAGACAGTTGGCGATGGCTGCCCCTTTGATAGAGGTGGCCTGTGCTGGGGACAAGGCCAGAATGATGCATTGTTTTGGTTTCTTTTGGGACGAGGCTTCAGCTCGGTGGAGTCAGCTTCTTTTTCAGCACGGCTTCTCTTGGTACGAGGCCACACTCCATTGCAGGGGGCTTCTCTTGGTACGAGGGCACACTCCATCGCAGGGGGCTTCTCTTGGTACGAGGGCACACTCCATCGCAGGTGGCTTCTCTTGGTACGAGGCCACACTCCATCGCAGGTGGCTTCTCTTGGGACGAGGCCACACTCCATCGCAGGTGGCTTCTCTTGGGACGAGGCCACACTCCATCGCAGGTGGCTTCTCTTGGGACGAGGCCACACTCCATCGCAGGTGGCTTCTCTTGGGACGAGGCCACACTCCATCGCAGGTGGCTTCTCTTGGGACGAGGCCACACACCATCGCAGGTGGCTTCTCTTGGGGCAGAGGCCACACACTCCATCGCAGGTGGCTTCTCTTGGGACGAGGCCACACTCCATCGCAGGTGGCTTCTCTTGGGACGAGGCCACACTCCATCGCAGGTGGCTTCTCTTGGGACGAGGCCACACTCCATCGCAGGTGGCTTCTCTTGGGACGAGGCCACACTCCATCGCAGGTGGCTTCTCTTGGGACGAGGCCACACACCATCGCAGGTGGCTTCTCTTGGGACGAGGGCCACACTCCATCGCAGGTGGCTTCTCTTGGGACGAGGCCACACTCCATCGCAGGTGGCTTCTCTTGGGACGAGGCCACACACCATCGCAGGTGGCTTCTCTTGGGACGAGGCCACACTCCATCGCAGGTGGCTTCTCTTGGGACGAGGCCGCACACCATCGCAGGTGGCTTCTCTTGGGACGAGGCCCACACCCCGACGCAGGTGGCTTCTCTTGGGACGAGGCCCGCACCCGGCGCGGAGTGGCTTCTCTTGGGACGAGGCCCGCACCCCGACGCAGGTGGCTTCTCTTGGGACTGAAGACCCGCGCGGCGCAGGTGGCTTCTCTTGGGACGAGGCCCGCACCCCGACGCAGGTGGCTTCTCTTGGGACGAGGCCCGCACCCCGACGCAGGTGGCTTCTCTTGGGACGAGGCCCGCACCCCGACGCAGGTGGCTTCTCTTGGGACAGCCCGCACCCCGACGCAGGTGGCTTCTCTTGGGACGAGGCCCGCACCCCGACGCAGGTGGCTTCTCTTGGGACGAGGCCCGCACCCCGACGCAGGTGGCTTCTCTTGGGACGAGGCCCGCACCCCGACGCAGGTGGCTTCTCTTGGGACGAGGCCCGCACCCCGACGCAGGTGGCTTCTCTTGGGACGAGGCCCGCACCCCGACGCAGGTGGCTTCTCTTGGGACGAGGCCCGCACCCCGACGCAGGTGGCTTCTCTTGGGACGAGGCCCGCACCCCGACGCAGGTGGCTTCTCTTGGGACGAGGCCCGCACCCCGACGCAGGTGGCTTCTGTTTGGATTGGGTTATGGACAGGCTCCGTGCATTAGCAATGCAGTAACTATGCACTCCGATACTTCAGTTTGTTACCACTCTGGTTACCTCTCTGGGGAAAAGTTCTTGTCTGTAGTGCTGGAGTTGAAAGTCTTGAAACTGTTAAACTGTATTGGGGGTAACTGATGAAGTATATCAGTAAATAGTATCACAATTCCTGTACTTACTTTAAATGTGATTGCACAAGTTTTCAAGAGAATGTTCAGAGGGATTGTAGTTTACTGGTATTGAAATATTCATTTGTTAGTCAACTATGATAGGGCGGATTGGTATAACTATCGGAAACATAGCCTAATACCAGGCAGGTTAGTGGCACTGGAAAGGTTAGTGCCAGAAGGGTGAGGTCCATTCCAGATGGAGAGGTTTCCGAGGGGGAGATCGCAACCAGATGGAGCGGTTTCCGAGGGCGAGGTCGCTTCCAGATGGAGCAGTTTCCGAGGGCGAGGTTACTTCCAGATGGAGCGGTTTCCGAGGGGGGGAGATCGCACCCAGATGGAGCGGTTTCCGAGGGGGGAGATCGCACCCAGATGGAGCGGTTTCCGAGGGCGATGTCGCTTTCAGATGGAGCGGTTTCCGAGGGCGAGGTGGCTTCCAGATGGAGCAGTTTCCGAGGGCGAGGTTGCTTCCAGATGGAGCAGTTTCCGAGGGCGAGGTTGCTTCCAGATGGAGCAGTTTCCGAGGGCGAGGTTGCTTCCAGATGGAGCGGTTTCCGAGGGCGAGGTTGCTTCCAGATGGAGTGGTTTCCGAGGGGGGAGATCGCACCCAGATGGAGCAGTTTCCGAGGTCGAGGTCGCTTCCAGATGGAGCGGTTTCCGAGGTCGAGGTCGCTTCCACATGGAGCGGTTTCCGAGGTCGAGGTCGCTTCCACATGGAGCGGCATCCGAGGGCGAGGTCGCTTCCACATGGAGCGGCATCCGAGGGCGAGGTCGCTTCCACATGGAGCGGCATCCGAGGGCGATGTCAGCTGCAGATGGAGCGGTTTCCGAGGGCGAGGTCGGTTCCACATGGAGCAGTTTCCGAGGGCGATGTCAGCTGCAGATGGAGCAGTTTCCGAGGGTGAGGTCGCTTCCACATGGAGCAGTTTCCGAGGGTGAGGTCGCTTCCAGATGAAGCAGTTTCCGAGGGCGATGTCAGCTGCAGATGGAGCAGTTTCCGAGGGTGAGGTCGCTTCCACATGGAGCAGTTTCCGAGGGTGAGGTCGCTTCCAGATGGAGCAGTTTCCGAGGGCGATGTCAGCTGCAGATGGAGCAGTTTCCGAGGGCGAGGTCGCTACTAGATGGAGCAGTTTCTGAGGGCGAGGTTGCTCCGAGATGTTGATGAGTGACCGAGATTGTTAACGTCTTTCATTTTCAGTAGGAAAATGAAAGCTTCTTTAGAGGAATGTCAACATACGTATACTGTTGTTTACACAAGGGATTCCAACAATTTAGAAAGCGGTCGCTAAAGTTGAGTAACAGATTGGCGTACGGTTGTTGAGGATGGTGAAGAGAATTAGTCCCATAAAAGATTTGATTGTTGTCGTCATTCTCAGGGAGGTACAGAATCCATGACTGAGATTATGTAGAAAATGTTAATCATTGTCCTCGAGCCTGCAAGCTATTTCTTTTGAAAAATGCGGAGATCTCGCTCGTTAGTTGTTGTCACTGTCGCCATTGAGTCATCGTGCATACAAAGTTTATTATTCTTGAAGAAAATTCCCTCGAGAGTAAAGTGAATGTAGTTCGTCGTCGTCATCATGGTGGAGAGGAGAGAAGGGGATTGAAGTCTTTAAGGAGAGATGGATCATCGTCGGATCATCGTCGTCGTCGTCGAGGATAGCATTGTTCTCACTGTGATTAAGGGAAGAGGAGCAACAGGATTGAAGATTATCGTGAGGGAAGAGGAGCAACAGGATTGAAGATTATTGTTGATGATTGTGGAGGATTTTGGTCATAGCAGTGCTGATTTTAGATTATGAAGATTGCATAGGGTTACTGGTTATCGTCGTCGTGGGAGAAGGAGATGGTACTCGAAAGAAGGGGAAGAGTGAATCATATGTTCGTCGTCGCCGCCGGGAAGAGGGGGGAGTGAGAGGATTATCATCAACGGCGTCTGCGTTCCCGTGAAGGTAAATGGAATGTTTGTCAATGGCTTATACGTCGCCAGAAGGGAGATGTCTTCTTCATCATCTTTGTTGCCGGGAAGAGGGACTGAAAGGATGATCATCGATGGCGTCACCGTCGCCGGTAAAGAGGATGTGGTTGGCAGTCATCGTCGACAAGTAGTGGTAAGTTATGGAGGATAGGAATATATCTTGAGAATACAGTGCTGAATACTGGTTAATAGTTAATAATTTATATTAATACACAGCTTATACATTTTGAAATACTAATATCCTTGTGGTTTCCTCGACAGAAACTTCACCAAACCACTTCTCCATCGACTTAGGAAAGATAACTGGAAGAGAGAAGAGGACTTGAATCGTCGTCGTCATCGGGAAGAGAGAAGAGGGCTTGAATCGTCGTCGTCGTCATCGGGAAGAGAGGACTTGGATCGTCTTCGTCATCATCATCATCGGGAAGAGAGAAGAGGACATGGATCGCCGTCGTCGTCATCGGGAAGAGAGAAGAGGACGTGGATCGCGTCGTCGTCGTCATCGGGAAGAGAGAAGAGGACGTGGATCGATCGTCGTCGTCATCGGGAAGAGAGAAGAGGACGTGGATCGCCGTCGTCGTCATCGGGAGGACAGAAGAGGACGTGGATCATCGTCGTCGTCATCGGGAGGACAGAAGAGGACGTGGATCATCGTCGTCGTCATCGGGAAGAGAGAAGAGGACGTGGATCATCATCGTCATCGGGAGGAGAAGAGGACGTGGATCGTCGTCGTCATCGTCATCGGGAAGAGAGAAGAGGACGTGGATCGCCGTCGTCGTCGTCATCGTCATCGGGAAGAGAGAAGAGGACGTGGATCGTCGTCGTCGTCATCGGGAAGAGAGAAGAGGACGTGGATCGCCGTCGTCGTCGTCGTCGTCTTCGGGAAGAGAGAAGAGGACGTGGAACAACATCATCATTGTCATCGGGAAGAGAGAAGAGGACGTGGATCGCCGTCGTCGTCGTCGTCATCTGGAAGAGGGAAGAGGACGTGGATCGTCATCGGGAAGAGAGAAGAATACGTGGATCGTCATCGGGAGGACAGAAGAGGACGTGGATCGCCGTCGTCGCCGTTGTCGTCATCTGGAAGAGAGAAGAGGACGTGGAACAACATCATCATCGTCATCGGGAAGAGAACATAACGTGGAACATCATCGTCTCTTTGTGAAAAATGAAGACATGGGTCGTCATCGGAAAGATAAGAGGTCATGATTGTCGTCGGGGAGCAGAGGGAAAAGCATTTTTGATTGTCTTCGTCATCGGGATGAGAGGTCAAAATGGAGGGACAGTAGTCGTCGTCGTCAGAAAAGGAAAGGAAAGCAAAGCGTCAATTGAGGATGTGGATCGTTGGAGTCGGGAAGGTCATTTTGTTGAAGGGAGAAGCAGGAAAGGATTTCTTTGATGGAGTCTCTCTGGGTGTAATTGGTTGATACTTGTTGATACTTGAATTCGATTTAGATCAGCGAGGATTGAAGTTTGCATTTGGAAAGAATAGTTCAGGAATTTTCACATGATTCTACGGTGCTGGTGTGCAGAGAATTGCTAGTGCATTTTTTACGTAGTTCAGTTTGCCTCTCAAGATTAAGAATGAACAAAGTAGTCACAAGCACAATGGTGGTGATACTCCTTTCCCCTGAAAGGAGTATCAATTATAGATACTATCAGCTTTATGGCAAGAAATAAAAGGAAATTCAATTAGTCATCACTTCCATCAAGACTGCTATCCTTCGTCTTTTTTTTATTGTTCTAAGGGCCGTTGCTAATGCCCTTATGTCCGTTAAAATGCTGTGGTGGCAACTTGCAAACCACAACACACCATTACGGTTGTTAGAAATTGCTTCACCTCTGTGAATACTGTTGTGGCAGCTGCCGGTCATCACACTTTCTTGAATGCATGAATGGTAGCAGTAGCCGATCATCGCACCTTCGTGAGTGGTTGCATGGTTGCTGCCAATCATCACATCTCGTTGAAGGCTGGGTTGGTGACCATCTTCGACGTCTGCGGGTACAACTCTGCTATGCTGTTTCGAGGTGCGCATAGCTGTGCCGTCTACACCTGGGCTTTCCATAAGGCTTGGATGCTGGCCGCCACCGTCTTCGAGAAGGCTGGGGAACTGCTTGTGGTTGAGGACGGAATTGCGTGCATGCACCTAACAAGTGAATATCAGATCGGAAGGTAAAAGCTGAGAGAACGCTACACAAGGTAAGGTGAACGTATCATTCCGTTTCAAGGTAAGTATCCGTAGTTACTGTCTGATCCGTCTTTTCTATAGAAAAGTAGAGCGAGATGAAACCTACTAAATATTAGTATGTGGGTCTTCTCTACTTTACCCTAAGTACTTTTCAAATCTTTATTTTTTTTTATATCATCAATTTCAAATGTGAAGGGTTACAGTAATTTTAACGCATACACTTGCATTTCTACAATCTCCATTCATCATTCTGTACTTTCACCGAAATTCACCAATTGCAGGTTCCCCCTTTTGGCTTGATTGTTGTGGCTGTGGGTCGAGCGAGCCAGACACTTTCCTTGGCAGTAGAATGTATCGGGGTTACAAGCGGCAGCATCAGTAGGCCTTGGACGGGACAAGACGAAGCACCTGTAGACATAGCAGACTCATCAGAGGGGCCAAGAGGCGTTAACGTTAATATTTCGCATCGGCAGGCAAACAAATTACGGAAAGGCTAGGTGACGAGGGATTAGTTTACACAGAAAGGTGTAGGCTTGCAGTTGTTGCGGATTGCAAGCGCTTTCTAATTATTTTCAAGAAATGTGAACACCTGGACGTCATTACAATCTTCGCAGCTAAACGTTATCTTCACTCAGATGAACACTTGAACACGGTTTGATTCTTGGAAGAAGAGTGTGTTAAATGTATTCTGGTTAGTCAGCCCGCAAGTGTGTTAAATCTAAGAGGAAATTTCAATATTGAAACATTGAACTTCAGCTTGCTTTGGAAAAGCCTTTCTCTGGCAGTTTTTAAAATATTTACTTAGCATGGAAATATTTGCATGAGGCTGTGGTACTCGTGAATTATCACTTTGGCAGCATTTGCTGTCAGAGTCCGTGTTCTGCAGTCGGCATGCAATTAGCAAATAAGAGGAAGCCCCCCCCTAGCGTGTTCCGGCCTACCTTGGGATTTTTAAGATTAATGCTACCTGGACCTTCGGCATCAGACCTTCAGACCCATCGCCACAGGGGTTGGATATTTTTTTTCATTCGCTACCCTGCTCAGCTTTTGGAATTTCCAGTTTGTTTCTTCGAATACGTCTCGTAGCAGATGAGACTTCCATCTGCATTGATTTACCCCCCCGTAGGAACCTTTCTGCACCTGTTATCACCGCGATCTTCATTTCTACATAGCATCAGCATCCTTCATCTACATTGGCGTTCTTCACTATTCAGCACCGGTCATAAAACCAGCACTACTCTCATTAACATTTTGTGTTTCCTGTCTGTCTACCAAATATAAAAAGTATATACAATAAAAATAAAAAGATTATTTTGTTTTAATACATTCCTCTAATCGAGTATCCAAAACGGAAATCGGAAAACCAACTCTTGAAAATTTACCCTTTTTATGAATTAAAGAAAAAGTTACCATATTGTAGAAACAAGATTATGATGCAACATTCACTACCAAATGGAAACTGGGGATGCCCCTTGCTGCTGTAAATCCTGTAATTAAATAAAAAATGTAGTGCGCGAAATACCAGCTTAACACAACAAAACAAGGAAGCAGAATATACTGTCCACTTTAAATACTTAATTAAAGGCGCCAGAAAAGAAGAATGATTAAGTTATAATCCCAAAATATAAAAAGATATGTAAACCAATTACTACACACACTGCCGCATCCACACTAACTACCTTCACGAAAAGTAAACAACACTTCTGTATCTTGACAAAATATCTTGAATCCTCCTTCAACAGGTATATTATAATAAATAGGGTTGTGACAAAAAAATTATTTGAAATAATTTTATAAGCTTAAGCTTTAAGCTCATAAAATATTTTTAAGCGTACAAAAAATATTTTCCAACAACGGTTTCATTACTTGACAAGACTCAGTTTTAAGTGGCTAACGAATATTTCAACATTTTCTAATATTAATATATTCAGATGAATAGCAGTTCATTCTAATATAACAAACTAATAACGTCGCATTCAGTGAGTGTTATACCGTCATTGAGTGTCCGATTCTGTCTTGCCTCTGAAAACTAGATTAAGAAAATACTTGACGTATATACCATTTTCTCACCTTCACATGACAAAACTTGCACTCTATCACTCCATCAACATCCTCAAAGTCTTTGAACTCATCGATTGAAGAGCATAAATACATTTAAAAAATCATAAACAAGTACTATATGATTGTATGTAAAAGTCTTGAGGAAAGTTTCATTTTTGCTTTGAACAAAATTAGCCGGAACATTTGTAACTTGATTTACAACGTTCATGAAAAGGAAATTATTTTAACTAATAGTTGTTTAGGAAACGACTAAAGATTATTCATTTCTCAATTCACTTCCCAACTCAGAAAATATATTTCCGTGTTCTTTAAATAAGGCATGAGTAACAGAAAAATAAGTACGGGCTTACAACATTCCTTACGTGCAGAGCGTAAAGGCGCTGTCACACTAGCATGTCTTCCGTCTTTTTTTTTTCGTAGATTTACAAAAATTGTCAATTTTTGGAGGCACGCAGTTACACTAGCGCTTAACCGCCAGGTGCTATCGGCTTAGTATTGCGATACATTGTAAACAAAGGCGCCGAGCAAGCGATAGTGTGCAGCGATGATAAACTTTGTTTTAGCAGATGTTGAGCGTAACAAGAAAAAACAAGAACCTCAATCAAATATAACTCTAAAGGGCGTGTGTCCATGCAAAAGAATTGGCTCAGCCCATGGTGTTTCAAAGCTGGAGGAAAAGTGGCGCGCTCTGCGGCTGACGGATGTAAACAATCCAATCGAGCACTTACAACAATTTTTAATTATGGAAATAAAATTTAGATTTGCATATTTATATTTGTTGATTTCATAATATTTATAACAAAAATAAGAATCATTTAATTTTATTTTATATAATAATTTTAAACAAATAAAAACATTTTAAAATGTAGTTCTTGATTTGAGTCCGCTTGGCTTAAAAGTCGACGGAAATGTTTTCACGCGGAAACTTGGAATTATCGTCTGACTAGAAAAACGACAATTCACTTACAAAATTAAGCTTATAAACTAATATCACAACCTAAACAAATACTACATATGATTGAATGTAAAGTCCTGAGGAAATTTTCGTTTGCTTTGTGAAAAAATTAGGCTGGTAATTTGTAACAATTCAAATGAACTAGTTTTACAACGTTCATGAAAGGAAATTAATTTAACTAATAGTTGTTAAAGTAACAAATAGATAAATTCATTTCGCCGATTCTCCTAACTCTGAAAAATATTTCCGGTATTATTGCAAATAAAGCAAACGAGGCATGAGTAACAGAAAAAAGTATAGGCTTGTCAAACTAACAGCAAACACTGCGTGCAGGCGTAAAGGCGCTGTCGCACTAGCATGTTTAACGTCATTTTTTCTCGTCAATTTTGAAAGGCATGCAGTCACATAGCACTTTTCCGTCCAATTTTCAGAAAAATTGTCAATTTTGAGCGAATTGGCATGTTCTAGTCAGACGATAATTCCGAGTTTCCATTAGTATTTCCGTCGTCTATTGGCCAAACAAAATCAAATCAAGAACTATATTTTTAAATGTTCGTATTTGTTTTAAAAACATTAATAATATTCAAATGTAATGAAATTTACTTTTCTTATTAATAACGTAAAATTGACAAAGAGAAATATGTAAATCTAAATTTTATTTTTACCGTCAAAATTTGTTGTAAATTGCTCGACTTCATTGTTTACATCCGTCAGCCGCAGAGCGCGCTATTTTTCCTCCAGTTTTGAAACATAATTGACTGTGGATGAGATGAAATGTGGACACATACCTTCAGATGAATATTGAATTAGAGGTGTGTGTTTTCTTGTTACGCTCAGCATCTCTAAACGAAGTCT
>BOPN01003018.1:10000-12500 GCA_017312705.2 Penaeus japonicus | reverse complement strand
CTCCAAGAGCTTTAAAGAGCGTAAGAAAATGAATCTCCCGAAGACCTGAGAGTCCTATTAAAGGACATCTCGTCCCAGTCGATCCTCATGACATCCCCATGACATCCACTTCTCGCCCGGGAGCATTATGCTCGGAGAAACGAGATAGAGAATCGGACGTGAAATCTGCTTTACGATCTTCTGGTTGGCTCCACGCGGGGGAAGAGCCGTGTTCGATTTATTGGCTCGTGGCTTCGTCTTCCTCCTCCCTCCCTCCTCACTCCCCCCTCCCTCTCCCCTCCCCCCCTCCCCCCTACTGCAATGGAGGTGCGGCGCTGTGTCATTATGGAACATTTCGCTGCGTGTCTTGTCTCGTCTTGTCGGCTGTCTGTGTGTGCGTATTTCGGGGTCCTTTGGTATTCTTTCCTTTGACGGGGTATTGAAGGGTTCTGCTTCGTCTGGGAGGGTTCTTAAAGCGAATGGTTGGTGAGTGGTTCTGCTGTTGTTGTTCCTCTTGAAGAAAGAAGGAGGAGGGAGACCTGAAATAATTATTAATGTAGGTAAAAATGACAATAATAATGATGGCATCACTACAAGCAATCGCACTAATTACAAATACAGTTCTAAATTACCGGAATCGAAAACAATAATAATAAAAAAGAAAAAAATAAAAAAATTAGCATCATCACAATCAAAACTACCGAATCCAAAACAACACTCGAAGTGACACCCCATCCACTTCCGAACACAAAAGCCGACGAATTTCCTTCGGCCGAATTCCCCGCTCCTTGTTCACGCTGAGGGCGACAATTGCCGGGCAAAATGGAGGCTGGATTTCGCCGCTTTGTTTACACCTCGGCTGAAGATGAAGCTGAAGATGAAGAAAGTTACAACGAAGTTACTTCTTGAGACGCTGAGACCGCCTTATGACGGGGCTGTCGATTCGGCAATGAGACTTTCGTTAGCTAAACTTCCTTGAATATGAAGGAGGTGGGAGGTGGAGGGGGTGAGGAGGAGGGGGAGGGGGGGGTGGAGGGGTGAGGAGGAGGGGAAGTGTGGAGGGTGGAGGGGTGAGGAGTGAGGTGGAGGTGGGGGAGGGTGGAGGGGTGAGGAGGGGGAGGGTAGAGGGGTGAGGAGGAGGGGGTGGGGGAGGGGGAGGGCGGAGGGTGGAGGGGTTGGATGAAGAGAGGCAAAGAAGGCAAGGGAAAGGATGAAAGAGAGGGAATGATAGAGGAGAGATGAGAAGGGAATTAAGAGGAAGTGAAGAATTGAGAAACAGTTAAAGAATTTCTGATTGGTAAAGGAACCACGTAGAAACAAGAAGGAATGATTTGACTGATAAGAGATTAAGATCGCGTTTTCCAAATTACACTTTGAATCTAACGATAAAGCCCAATCATTAAAAAAAAAGAAAAAAAAAAGACAATAACCAAAGCAATCTCCCAGCAATCAGAAACCAGCAATTTCTTACTCAAAAGAAAAACAAAATCAAATCGGAGTGTTTTTTTTAAGAGTTTGAAGGAAACAAAAGCAAAGCAAACAAGGAACAAACAAGACAAGGCAAAGTTAAGTTAAACAACACACTTTGCAATGATGGATACAGCCGACGCCATTGCGGCAGGCAGTTCGCTCCCACACGAAATTAAATGTTTAAGAAACTCGGTCATTGGTCCTCTCTCTTTCTCTCTCTTTCTCTCTCTTTCTCTCTTTTTTTTCTCTCTCTCTCTCTTTCTCTTTCTCTCTCTTTCTCTCTCTCCCTCTTTCTCTCTTTTTCTCTCTCTCTCTTTTCTCTCTTTCTCTATGTCTCTCGCTCTCTCTCTATCTTTCTTTCTCTATTTTTATCTCCCTCTCTCTCCCTCTCTCTCTCTCTCTCTCTCTCTCTCTCTCTCTCTCTCTCTCTCTCTCTCTCTCTCTCTCTCTCTCTCTCTCTCCTTTCTCATTCTCTCTCTCTCTCTCCTTTCTCATTCTCTCTCTCTCTCTCTCTCTCTCTCTCTCTTTCTCTCTCTCTCTCACTCTCTTTCTCTCTTTTTCTCTGTCTCTGTCTCTGTCCCTCTCTCTCCCTCTCTCTCTCTTTCTCTTTCTCTCTCTCTCTCTCTCTCTCTCTCTCTCTCTCTCTCTCTCTCTCTCTCTCTCTCTCTCTCTCCCGCTCACCGTTTCTCTCACTCTCTTATCCCTGTTTCTCCCCTTTCCTCTTTCTCTCTCTCTCTCCCCCTATCCCTCAAAGCCATGTCATTTTCCAGAGCGTTGTGTCCTCCCCCTTCCCTTCCCCCCTTCAATCCTCCCCCACCCCCCCTCAGCGAAGTCTTTTCCCCATAAACATGGTCCTCTCTCGGGCCTTTAATGGGTGATCAGTATGCAAGGGTGATACCGAATGGGCGGGGGTGGGGAGGTGGGGGTTGGGCGCGGGGTGGGTCGGAGGGGGTCGTTGTATAAGGGCTACGGCTAAAGGGGGGAAGGGGGCGGAGGTATAAGGGGAAGGGTGGAAGGGGAATGGAGGAGATAAGGGGGGTGGGGGAGGCGA
>BOPN01003017.1:160000-162500 GCA_017312705.2 Penaeus japonicus | reverse complement strand
ATATAGATATATATATATATATATACATATGTATATATACACATACACATATATATATATATATATATATATATATATATATATATATATATATATATATATATATATAATAGATAGATAGATAGATAGATAGATAGATAGATAGATAGATAGATAGATAGATAGATATATATATAGATAGATAGATAGATAGATAGATAGATAGATAGATAGATAGATAGATAGATAGATAGATAGATAGATAGATAGATAGATAGATATAGATATGTATATATACATACATACACATAATATACATATGTATATATATATATATATGTATATATATATATATATATATATTTCTTTATATTAAAGGACTAGTCATCGGCTAATGCAGATCTCGAGTGAATCCGGCACGCTGTGCTTGTGGCACAGTTATTCTCTCAAATGGTAATGAAAGGATATTTGGCGCCTAATAGGCTGTAGCACTGCATTTGTGTTTTTATCTTGTTTTAGTTTTGTTCTTTTGTTGTTGTTTTTTGCTTCTTTTTCTGCGGTTGTTTGTGTGTATAGTTTTGTTTGTTTTTTATGTATATTTAAAGGCTGCATGTTGGTGTGTCTGTTGGTTGGCGATATGACTGTATGTCTTGTGTACATATCAGGATTCATACTCGCGTGTTTATTTGCATGATTGCGAGTGTCTGTGTGTGTGTGTGTGTGTGTGTGTGTGTGTGTGTGTGTGTGTGTATGTGTCTTTGTATATATGTGTGTGTGTGTTTCTGCATGTGTATTTGATTGAGTAGTTATGTGTATATGTATGCCCGCATATACATGTATGTACATGCGCTTGTGTGCGTGCAACGAGACAAGCCAGCGCGCACTCCTATTAACGCATACATGTGTGCGTGTGGATACTAGTATTCACGTCGCCTCATTTTTGCATTACTGAGGCGAAATCAATACCGAATCCAGAGGTGTTTCGTATTCAGCACACACTCCCTACTCAACGTGTCTGGAAATTGTTCGTTGTTAACTGTCCAGGATTAGAATCATAGAAAATATTTTAATTCGTGTAGACCAGCCTCACTGTGTGTTTACGTAACGGTACTTATATGACAGGAGTTTGTTTTTTTATGTGATTAATGTCATGAGAATCTATCATATTGCTGTTTAGTTATTGTTGATAGCGTCACTGCAGATGATTTTATAGTCCTTTAGGCCTTTTTATTTAAGGGGGGGGGGGGGTCTGTAGTTTGTGAAATTGTTTTATTATCATTTTCATTACTGCTGTTTCATTATTTTTTCATTATTGTCATTATCATGATTATATCCCTGATATTATTATCGTTGTTGTTGTTGTTTTTACCATTACTATAATTCATATTTTTATCGTTGTTATGATCATCCTTATCATTATCATTATTATCATTGTTATCATTGTTGTTTTTCATTGGCATTATTATTTTTATCATTATTACTATCATCAGTATTAATTTGTGCTGTTGTTGTTTTATTATCATTAATGTTGTTACCATCATCTTTATCGTTGTAATCATTATCACTAATATATTTTTTTGTGATTTTCTTTATCAATATCTCCTAGTCCCATCTTCATACCATCCATAACGAATCTTAAATGATGATAGAAGTAGGTTCACGAAGGTAATGATAATCATAATCGTTAAGGACCAGAATCATATGAAGCGAGGACTAGAATCATACAAAGTGAGGGCCAGAATCGTAGGAAGTGACGGTCAGAATCATAAAGGGAGTTGCGATCAGAATTATATATAATGTCACGACAAGAATTATAGAGGAATTAATGACCAGAATCATAAAGAAAGGACGACTAGAATCATAGAAGAAGTGATGACCAGAATCATATTGAAAGTCATGACAAGAATCATAGGATGTCACGGCCAGAATCAGAAAGGATGTCACGACAAGAATCATAGGATGTCACGACCAGAATCAGAAAGGATGTCACGACAAGAATCATAGGATGTCACAGCCAGAATCAGAAAGTAAGGGACGACTTATATAGAAGAGGTCACGACAAGAATCACAGAAAGTGACGACCAGAATCATAAAAGTAGTCACGACCAGAATCATAGGATGTCACGACAAGAACCATAGGATGTCACGACCAGAATCAGGAAGGATGTCACGACAAAAATCATAGGATGTCACGACAAGAATCATAGGAAGAATCATAGGAAGTCAAGACCATAATCATAAAAGAAATGACGACCATCACGTCTGTTGTGCCCGATCATCTTGTCACAGGTGGGCACTTGCAACTTGATAGGACCCTCATACGTCCTATAAGAGCAGGAAGAGCATGTGCATCTCGCAACATGGGCTATGAGGATTACGACATGCTCTCCTTGACACAGATGCTGACGCGAAAGTAGAGTTGGGCTGTTCATCGCATTTCGAATAGTGAGAAGATTGTTTCTCTCTCTCTCTCTCTCTCTCTCTCTCTCTCTCTCTCTCTCTCTCTCTCTCTCTCTCTCTC
>BOPN01003017.1:135000-142500 GCA_017312705.2 Penaeus japonicus | reverse complement strand
GAGAATAGTTCATTTTTTGTATTTATTGTTTACATATTTAAATAATTTGTATCACAACTATCATTATCATTAGTTCCTTTCATGTTACAATTACTAGTGTTACCAATGTATTCATAATCTTCATTATTTTCATACACATCGGTGAGTTGCATCAGTGAGTCAATACTGCGAGGCATCTGAATCTCATGTATTTTTTCAGCCTTTGTTTAAAAGAAAAAAAAGAAAATGAAAACATGTAAGATAGCCCATCGTAAAAGATAGTCTGAAGAGCCTTAAGCTTCAGCTGATGTACGAGGAGCAGAAGTAGACAAGCGGCTGGTAATAAATGTTTGCACTTACCTCTTTTGCCATCCTGACCCCCCCCCCCCCTCCCCACCTCTACCTCCAGCTCCACCTCCATTTCGCTACCTCTTTTCCTCTTTCTTTGTTCTTCCCTACCCGCCTTCCTCTTGCTTTGCGTTCCTTCCTCGTCTTCCTCTTGCTCTATCGTTCCCATCCCGCCCTTCTCTTCCTTTACTGCCTCCATTTCTTTTCGTCTCTCTTCCCTCCTTCCCCTTTATTCCCCTCCATCACTAAGTCCTAACTTCCTGTCCTCTACCGCCACCTCCTACGTTTCCTTCTGCCTCCCACCCCCACAACCTCTGCCCCTTCCCCGCCCCGTCCTCTGCCTCCCACCCTCCCTGCCCTCCTCCCATCCCTCTCCCTGTCCTCTGCCTCCCACCTTCCCTGACCTCTGCCCCTCCCTGACCTCCTCCCTTCCCTCTCCCCGTCCTCTGCCTCCCACCCCCCACAACCTCTGCCCCTCCCCCCCCCGTCCTCTGCCTCCCACCCTCCCTGACCTCCGCCCCTCTCTGACTTCCTCCCCTCCCTCTCCCCTACCTCTGCCTCTCTCCCTCTCTCCCTCCCCCTACCCTCTGTCTCCCGCCCCCGTTTACACTAAAGTTAAAGTTCCCTTCAGAACTCGGTCCATTGTCGGAGTGGCGCTCGTGTGGAGGTTACTTATTATGCAAACTTTACCCACGACTTTGCCACAGATCTTAACCGCCTCAGCACAACACTCGGCGCTCAGCACACACTCTCTGGCTTCCCGAGAGCGCGGCGCTGTGGTGAGTCATTAATACGTAAAGTTTGTGGATGATTCCCGCGGGGTTTGCTTTTCGCGAACGCTCTGCCGCACATCGAGGGAAGTTACGAGCGATCACCTGCTGTCGCGGAACTCAAGAATGAACCAGCTGGTGGTTGGCTTCCGGGGCTTTTCGGCGTGGCTTTGGTGGTCCCCTTCTGTCTGTCTGTGTCTCTTTGTTTGTGGCTTTCGTTTCTCTCTCTTTCTTTCATCTCTCTCTTTTTCTCTTTCTCTCTCTCTCTCTTTCTTTCTTTCTATCTTTCTCTCTCTTTCTTTTTCTCTCTCTCTCTCTTTCTCTCTCTCTCTCTCTCTCTCTCTCTCTCTCTCTCTCTCTCTCTCTCTCTCTCTCTCTCTCTCTCTCTCTCTCTCTCTCTCTCTCTCTCTCTCTCTCTCTCTCTCTCTCTCTCTCTCTCTCTCTCTCTCTCTCTCTCTCTCTCTCTCTCTCTCTCTCTCTCTCTCTCTCTCTCTCTCTCTCTCTCTCTCTCTCTCTCCTCTCTCCCTCCCTCCCTCCCTCTCTCCCTCCCAAACCATCCTGACTACTCTTTCTCTTCAGGCAAACACCGTCCTTGAGTCTCTCAATAAATATCCTTCCAATTTCGCAAAACCTTAATCCGTCGTCGGGACTAACCAGGTCCTTGTCATCAGGAACTCGGATCTTCAGAGACTAATTAAAAGTTTCTTAAGTTTCGGTAAGATGTTCTGCCGGAAACGGAATGTGTGATGGTGGACTTTATCGTGGCTTATCACCGAAGAGATTTTGCTTTCTCTCTTTCTCTTTTTCTTCGCTAAAGTTCCACAACAAGCTTTCGATGGCATATATTCAGGCTTGGGCGCTAGTCTCTTTCCCTCTTTTTTTATCTTTGTGTGTCTGTGTGTCTGTGTGTGTGTGTCTGTGTGTGTGTGTGTGTGTGTGTGTGTGTGTGTGTGTGTGTGTGTGTGTGTGTGTGTGTGTGTGTGTGTGTGTGTGTGTGTGTGTGTGTGTGTGTGTGTGTGTGTGTGTGTGTGTAGAGAGAGAGAGGGAGAGAGAGAGAGAGAGAGAGAGAGAGAGAGAGAGAGAGAGAGAGAGAGAGAGAGAGAGAGAGAGAGAGAGAGAGAGAGAGAGAGAGAGAGAGAGAGAGAGAGAGAGAGAGAGAGAGAGAGAGAGAGAGAGAGAGAGAGAGAGAGAGAGAGAGAGAGAGCTAGCTGGCTCTGTATTAGCATGTATCTGATGCTTGACAGCCTGCACTTCTCTAGGTCTTGTTTGTTGGAGACCTTGGCTTGCCGTTTGATGTTGCAGGTCTTTCTCAGACGCCTCTGATGAAACTTCTCAAGCTGCTGCACGTGACGGTCATAAGGGGTCCTCTTCTCACAACACTTCGGTAGTTTGATAAGAACAACCATTCTATAGGTCTTAGTACAGAGCTTCATGTGTATAGAGACATAACATTCAGAGATAGGAAGAAAAGGTAAGTACATGAACATGTCGAAAGCCTTTTCATTACCTATATATTATTTATATTACTTATATATGTATATATTCCGCCATCCTTATTTCATGGTATATAAATAAAACACTTAAGCCATGAAAGCGAGCAAGGGGAACAGACGATGGAGATGCTGGTGATATATATTTGTAATTAAATTCCCCGACAGCACACACGACCTCCTCTGCCTTACATTCTTAGGCCACCAACGCAGAGGCTTATCTAAGCCGAGGCTGACCCACCGTGATAAAAGGAGCTCCCCAGAAACACACAGTAATCAACTTCCTCGTCTCTGGATCGCTAGCTTTCAACTTCCTTTCTTTCGTTTTCCTAGAGCCCGGATTGTCTGTCTTAGATCTATCACTATTTCTCTCTATCTTTCTCTCTCTCTCTCTCTCTCTCTCTCTCTCTATCTATCTATCTATCTATCTATCTATCTCTATCTCTCTCTATCTATCAATCTCATTCTCTCTCTCCATCTATCTATCTATCTATCTCTTTCTCTCTCTCCATCTATCTATCTATTTATCTATCTATCTATCTATCTCACTCTCTCTTTTTCTTTCTCTCTCTCTCTCTCTCTCTCTCTCTCTCTCTCTCTCTCTCTCTCTCTCTCTCTCTCTCTCTCTCTTTCTCTTTCTCTCTCTTTCTCTTCATGTTTTGTCTATATCTTTTCCCTTCCATTTTTCCCAGTCTTCCACTCCCTCGCTTTCTAATTACGTTTGGATGAGGTGGAATACGTTCGGGGATAATTGTATCGGCTTTTATCCTTCCTCTCCATTTTCTCTTCTTCCAACTCTCCTTTTCCTCCTCTTCTCCCTCCTTTCCTTTTCCTCTTACTCATCATCATCGTCCACCACCCTCTTTTCTTTGCCCTCCGTAATATTTTCCTTTTTCCCCCACCGATTCTTAATCACTCTCTTTCTCTTCCTCTTGAACTACCTCAACTTCCTCCTCTTCCTCTTCCTCTTCTAATAATTCTTCCTCCATTTCCTTCTCCTCCTCTTATTCTTCCTCTTCCACCTCCTACACCTACTCCAAAATTTCCTCCTCCTCTTCCTCCTCCTCCTCCTCCTCCTTCTCCTTCTCCTCCTCCTCCACCTCCTTCTCCTCCTCTACCTGCTCCACCTCCTACACCTCCTCCACCACCTCCTCCACCACCTCCTCCTCCTTGTCTATCTCCTCCTCCTCTTCCACCTCCTCCTCCTCCTCCTTCTCCTCCTTTACCTCCTCCTCCACCTCCCCCCCTCCCTATTTCTCCTCCTCCCCCACCACCACCACCTCATCCTCCTTCCGTAAAAAAAGAAGTAAAGGGAACGAGAAGAGAAAATTCTCATCAGCAAATGTATTGACCTTCCCGCTACTAATGTAAGGGTCTTCCACCACATTAGCCATTGACTAGTTTGGGACAACTATGGCTGAGTGTGAAGAGGGGAAACAAGTGTGGTTGAGGGGAAAGAAGGGCTGTGGGTCATATGAAAGGAGAAACGTGGATGTGGTTTAGATGGGAGGAAGGAAATGGGCGTAGTTTAGATGATAGGAAAGGGGACGTAGTTTAGACGAAAGAAAAAGGGGCGTCATTTATGTGAGAGGAAAAATATGGGCATGCTTTAGAATACATGAAATATATGTGCGTGGCTTAAACGAGAGGAAAAACGTGGGCGTGGTTTAGTCGAGAGGAAAGACATGGGCGTGGTTTAGACGAGAGGAAAGACATTGGCGTGGTTTAGACGAGAGGGAAGACAGGGGCGTGGTTTAGACGAGAAGAAAGACATGGGCGTGGTTTAGATGAGAGGGAAGACATGGGCGTGGTTGAGTCGAAAGGAAATAGAGGGTGTGGTTTAGACTATAGAAAATATAGGGGCGTGGTTTAGACGAGAGGGAAGACAGGGGCGTGGTTTAGACGAGGGGAAATATAGTGGAGTGGTTTAGACGAATGGAAAGACATGGGCATGGTTTAGACAAGAGGAAATGGAGGGACGTGGTTTAGACGAGAGAGAAAAAAACGAGAGAAAAGACAGGGACATGGTTTAGACGAGAGGAAAGGCATGGATGCAGTTTAGACAAGAGGAAATACAAAGGTGTATTTAGACGAGAGGGAAGACATGGGCGTGGTTTAGACGAAAGGAAATTTTGGGGTGTGGTTTAGACGAAAGGGAAGACATGGGCGTGGTTTAGACGAGAGGAAATTTTGGGGTGTGGTTTAGACGAAAGGGAAGACATGGGCGGGGTTTAGACGAAAGGAAATTTTGGGGTGTGGTTTAGACGAAAGGGAAGACATGGGCGTGGTTTAGACGAGAGGAAAGATATTGACATGGTTTAAGCGTGTTGAAAGGTAGGGGCGTGGTTTATACGCCAGGGAATGAGGAATGGTTTTGGGGACAGATGTACGTATGTAAATTCTTATTAACTATTAATAATATGTAAAGGATAAAGAGCGATAAGGGATGAAGGAGAAAAATAACTGTTAATGAAATAAGATATAAAAAAGAAAAGAAAAGAGGAAATGTGATAAAAGGGGAATAGCGTGTGTATTCACGATGTATATTAAAAGGGTATATTGGATTCCTTATATACATTCAATAAAGCCGATGAGACAGTCAACACGATGCAACAAAATGGTTATTGAGTCTTGAAACAAACATCAAATTCTAATCCATTTGAAGAAGTGAATTAGTATGTATTTAAGGAAACGAGGCTTGATGTAGAGGGAGTGTGAGAGGTCAGGAGAGTTTGGAAGGAGAGAGGAGGGGGGAGAGAGGAAGGGGTAAGGGGTAAGGGAGGCAAGGGTTGAAGGGGGGTAGGGGTTGAGAAGGAGGAATGAGGACGACCTCATAACCGCGATGCTTATTATAGTGGTTCGTGGCGAAGGAGATGATATCCATTAAGGATACAGATAATAGATAATACAGAGAAACACGATGAGTGATAAAGATATAAATGGTAGAATTAATGGATGATAGATCCGGAAGCTCATTCTTCCATCTTGAAAAGCACTTACGGTGAAAATAACAACACGAGTTATACAAAAGAAAAAGGGCGCTTCATTTATCAAAGACAAAAAGAATAAAGAAAAAAAAGATCCAAGTAAAAGTAAAATAATAAATATAGTAAATAGATAACCATATAGATACGAAGGAACAACCAATATATGATATGATCTATGAATAAAACAAATAGACGAAATAGACGCAACCAAAAATGGTCCTCCATGAGCAAGGAGGATTCGAGGATATGTAGGATTCGATCGCCTCACCTGAAGCGTGGGACCATCCCTTCGTTCTGAGCGAGAGGATTCCAAATCCTTCGATCTCCTTACGGGTCACCAAAGCGCTGCTGATGTTGATGTCTGGAAAGATTGTCTTCTGCTGACTGTCATTTTTGGCGTGGGTCGAGAGGAAGTTAATGCTGCAGAAAGATTAGTCGAGGGAGGGGTTTTAACTTCCGTGTGCTGTTGGTGCTTTTTAATGGCTTTCTAAAGTTTTGTTGTTGTTTTGTTGTTGTTGTTTTTTGTTTTTGGAAGGTAATGGTGTTTTAGTTCTCTTTTTAAAATAAACAAAAAAAATACTAATACACACTAACACACAAAGGCGAATAAAACATAAACACACAAACGAACACAGGCACGCACAAACAAGTAAATAAACAAGCAGAAACACACAGCTTAAAATACTTTTAGCGTCTATAATTATGTATTCTGCCATTTTCAACTTGCTAATTAAAAGTTTTGTCCTCATAGCCTCATATATAATTCATCTCAGCTTCCTTTACCTAACTAATTAGTCGGTCTTCAACTTTGATCCTTCTAATTATATGTTCTACGACTTTCTTCTCACTAATTAATTCATCTCATCATGCAAAATTATGTGGCCTCTCGCATGTCAAAGGTGTTTACTCATGTATGTTTTCATCGTCGATGCTGTAAGCCTTTAAAATCGAGCTTCCTCATACTATAAGGATCATTACTGTCAATTTACAGAAATACATAACACTCATTTCTTTTTTTTTTAATTAGATTTATATTGAACATATATGTGCATGTATATGTATATACATACACACACATATATATGAATAAACAAGGATATATGTATGTGTGTGTGTATATACCATGTTAGATAGATAGATGATATAAAGACAGATTGATAGACTGATAAGTATATAGATAGATAGATAGATAGATAAACGAATAGATAGATAGTTATATCCAAAAGAAATAGATAAACATACTGTATAGTCATGGCTCCGTCCAAAGTCAGCAGAAGCCAATGGTCAGGCATTTGTATGGCACTAGCTCTCGAGACGGGGGCGTCGGGCTGGAAGCGGCACTGCGGGAGAGTAATGGCGAGATGAATGGGATGCCGGCAGTGCTAGGCGAGTAGTGACACATGCGAGCCACTAACTCATATCGTGAGAGAGGGAGGAAGGGGGGATGGAAGAAGAGAAAGTGGGAGGGAGAGATAGAGACAGTCAGACAGAGATAGGAAGCATGTATGTGGCTACGTCCTAATGGTCCTCTTTGAATGTTGATCCTATCTAGAAAGATAGTTGTGATGATTAGTGATGAGGTTGTTCATTCGTGTTGACAGATTGGATATTGTATATGATGGTGAATACATGAAGGATTGAATAACGCTGCTTTTATTCACAATCCTTTTTCTAATGAAAGGTGTTTTCTTGTTACTCAACGCGACAGATAGGAAGGACTATATCATAATTCAGATCCTTTCACTCTATCTATCTATCTATCTATCTACCTATCTATATCTATTTCTGTCTCTCTCTCTGTTTTTCTCTCTTTCTCTCTATCTCTCTATCTCTCTCTCTCACTCCATTTCTCTCTATCTTTCTCTCTCTCTCTCTCTCTCTCTCTCTCTCTCTCTCTCTCTCTCTCTCTCTCTCTCTCTCTCTCTC
>BOPN01003017.1:125000-127500 GCA_017312705.2 Penaeus japonicus | reverse complement strand
TTAAATGCTTTTGGAATTTTGGTGAATGGTTAAAAATGCTCCATAGAAGTTTATTATTAAATAAAACAAAGGGTGTAGATAGATGTACTTACAGATAGAATATTTATCAATGATATGTGAATGCATGAACTAGATATAACATATGAAGAATATGTATCTTGATAAATTTGTCAGAAAAAACTACAAATGTTTTACTCTCTATCTAAGGGTTTATTGTCTTTATCTAAAAGAAAGATAAAATTTAGAAGTCTATGCAGTACATAAGTATATCTAAGCTATGAACTTATTTCGTTACCAAATAAAAGCTGGTAAAAGCTGTGTGTGTGTGTGTGTGTGTGTGTGTGTGTGTGTGTGTGTGTGTGTGTGTGTGTGTGTGTGTGTGTGTGTGTGTGTTTGTATTTGTGTGAATGCAAACATAAAAACAAACACACGCAACAAACTCATAAATAGAAAGACTCAAAGGAAAATGTCAAACGCAAAATCAAGGCCTTTCCCCAACCTGACATGTCAGTGCTACGACTCCGTCCGTTGCTTCTGGCAAGAAGAAAAGCCAGTAGGAAGAAATGTTTAACCTTTTCGAAAAGGAAATGGAATGTATTACGTTTGAGCGATTGAAATAGTATTGGTATCGTTATCATTATTTTTCTAATGTTCAAATTGTTTAAGATTGATCTTGAAAGTTATTGTTGTCATAGATTTTGATCATGATGATTATAGGTGAAGTTTTTTTTTCTTTCTTTCTTTCTTTTGATACCTCAGATTTTAGTCATAATGGTATTATGGTAATATTCCAAGATAGGAACTCCGATGATATAAAGACATGTATTAAAATTGATTTATTTCTGTAATAAAATCGCCAATCCCGATCTGATTATCCGACCAAACATGAAAAGCGAGAAACAATACTCACAACATTTAATTTAATTTAAAAGTTTTATCGTCATCGTGTCGAAGGCTTTCTCCATTCTGAAACGATTTGTGAAAGTCTGACGGTCTGAAAGTTGTAATGAATCCAATTTAGGTGATGTAACAACTCCTCGGGAAAATGCACTGAGGATTAACATGGAAATGGTTGCTGGCGATTTTTTTTTTTTTTTTTTTTTTTTTTTTAGGGAGGCAAGTAGAGGGAGGGCGATGATGTGGTATATATCTTTGTATATATAGATAGATAGGTAGATAGATAGTTATGTATCTGTGTAGCTATTAATCCATCCATCTTTCTCTTTTTTTCTCTCTTTCTCTTCATTACTGAGCTTAAGAAACACTTACTCCTTCTTATCTATACATTCATTCTATCAAATTGCAGATTTCTTCTTTTTTTTAAAGATTTCTGTCACTTGCATAACATTCCTTTTTTTTCTACAATCGTGTCGTTGATTGGCTAATCACAGATGTATGAAATCAAAAACCGTTATTCATACGTATTGGAAAAATGAATGTGATTAAAATTTGATCATCAATTTTGCGAGAAAGAAACAACTTATTAAACTGTAAATTCTTAATAAATAGCAAATTATATCACATCTATTATTCATATGAAAGCATTGTGTTTTATCATCAACATTGTTTATTTTCGTTTTTGTTTAGACTGTTCCTATTTATATAGATTTTTTTTTTCAAACTAGAACTTGTGATACGCTACATGATCAGGATGAGGATATTGATGGTGATAATAGTAATAAAGATAGTAATGATAACAATGATAATGATAACAATTTGTGTTCTTATTATATTGATAATGATAATAAGAATGACAATTTAAGTAAAGATGTTGATGATGATGGTAATGTTAATTAGGATAAAATTGATTATGATGATAATAATGATAATAATAATATTCATTGTTATTACCATCATCATCATTATTATCATAATCAGGACAATCATAATGATTCTATTGATAATAATGATAATGATTATGATGATAATGATAGTGATAATAATCATAGTAATAACGGTCATTATAGTGGTAATGATAATAACAACAATGATAGTAACAATAATAATGATAATCATCATAATGATAAAAATGAAAATGGTGATGATGATGATGATGATGATTATAATGATAATGATGATGATGATGATGATAATAATAATAATAATAATAATAATAATAATAATAATAATAATAATAATAATAATAATAATAATAATAATAATAATAATAATAATAATAATAATAATAATAATAATAATAATAATAATAATAATAATAATAATAATAATAATAATAATAATAATAATAATAATAATAGTAATAATAATAATAATAATAATGATAATAATGATAATAACAATAATAACAATAATAACAATAATGATACGAAGAAGAACGATAATGATGATGTTGATGACCATGATAATAACAGTAACAGGATAATAATGATAAAAAAGATCAATGAAAATATTGATAATGATAATAATGATGAAAAATTAATGATAATGACAATAATAATAACGTTAATAATACCAATGATTTTGATAATAAGAATAAAAA
>BOPN01003017.1:95000-105000 GCA_017312705.2 Penaeus japonicus | reverse complement strand
ATTCATTGGACATAATAACAATGACAGCAAACACAAAATACAAATGCAAATTAATATTCCAAGATTACAGGGAGGGAAAGGGAGAGTGAGGGGAGAAAGAGAGAGAGAGAGAGAGAGAGAGAGAGAGAGAGAGAGAGAGAGAGAGAGAGAGAGAGAGAGAGAGAGAGAGAGAGAGAGAGAGAGAGAGAGAGAGAGAGAGAGAGAGAGAGAGAGAGAGAGAGAGAGAGAGAGAGAGAGAGAGACAGACAGACAGAGAGAGACAGAGAGAGAGAAAGAGAGAGAGAGAGAGAGAGAGAGAGAGAGAGAGAGAGAGAGTTCTGCAAAGAAAATCACAGACACCAAGAGAGAGAACAAGGCGGATGGAGAGATATGGTCCCGCTTATACACATATAAACCTTGATTACTTAAAACCTTCCAACAGCCAGAGAAATCCCTTTTTACCGCCATTAAAGCATAGGCTATCTAGCAATTTCATTAAAACACAAAATCACATATAGGAGGCTGAAGTGTAGCGTCGGAGAGCATGTTTCATCAGTTTATAACATAATGTTTGACTGCACGTGTGTGGGTGTTTTTTTTTCTTCTTCTTCTTCTTCTTCTTCTTCTTCTTCTTCTTCTTCTTCTTCTTCTTCTTCTTCTTCTTCTTCTTCTTCTTCTTTATTTATTTATTTCTTCAACTTTTGTCCCTGGTGAATCGTTTGAGATTTTGCGTGGGAGGGTATTTATGCAATCTCTTCCGGGCGCTGGGATGAAAAATAAAGTTTTTTTTTTAAGAGTTATGGGAAAATAATGATTCTCAGGAGCATTAACTTTTTTCATATCTATATTTATGTTTTTGTACGTGGGACGACGGATTTGTTATAAGTGTAGAACGGGTATCATTGGGAATTATCGCAAAAGTGCATTTTTCAAGTGTGTTGGTAGGATGTTTTACATTTTGTTGGCATGTAGGTGATTCGTCGTTACTAATACACATAGGCAAATACACACACACACACACACACACACACACACACACACACACACACACACACACACACACACACACACACACACACACACACACACACACACACACACACACACACACACACACACACACACACACACACACACACACACACACACACACACACAAGCACACACACACACACAAACACAAATTGTGCCTGTGTGTGTCAAAGAGCTAATCTACTTACTGTGCGCTGTAACAAGACGACAAACTTGCAACATCAGCCCCCTTCCCAGCCTCCCGCGAGGACCGCAGCCCTTCGACGCTGAGTGAGGGATCGGCCGCATGTCCGTAACTTGGTCAGCAGTCTGGACGGCGCCGCAGCAGCCAGGCAGGCAGCCGAAGGAGGGGAAGAGGGGAGGGGGGCGAGTGGGGGAGGATGGGAGGGGATGGGGTGGGGGTCGTTTGGGTTGTATGGGGTGTGGCCGAGGGTCAGGATGTCTTTGGGGGATATGTAGGGGAACAAGAGAGCGTGAAAAGAGGGGGAGGAAGAAGAGGGAAGAGAGATGGATAGGGTGAGCAGGAGAAAGGGGTAGACATAGGTGGATAATAGAAGAAAAAAGGGGGTGTGGGAGGAAGAAATCCAGACGAAAGGGGGGAAAAGGGAGAGCGAAGAAAAAATGAAGAAAAAGGAGTAATCAAAAATATTTTTTTTCTAATTAGCTAACAAAAAAAAAAAAGAAGAAACTCAAATAAACCTTTACGTAAAAGAAACATAAAGAAGAACGCCAATAACGAACCACCAAACGACGGGATAGGGAACCTCCCGAAAGACCAAAGAGGGTGAGAACACAAATTATAATTGGGGAACCACCGCCTATGTTCCAAGAGCTTGTTAGTCACGAGATGTTGTATCCCCGCGAGGAAGATGAAGGAGAGAGAGAGAGAGAGCAAGAGAGAGTAAGAGAGGAATACAAGAAGAAAAAGAAGAGGAATGAATAGGGAATAACGAAGGAAAGCAGGAAGGAAAGATAGGATGCATATAAAGACCATAGGAACAAGAAGAAAAAGAGGGAAGAACGAAGGAAAGATAGGACGCATATAAAGAACACACGAAAATCAATCAGAAGAGAAATGAAGAGGGGAGAGAGAAAAGGGAAGGAAAGCAGGAAGTAATACGAGCAGTGATAATGCCTGAAGATCCCTACGCGTATATAAAGAGATTCTTCTTCATTATTTTGGTCTTACACGAACTGGAAATCTTCTCTCGCAGCTGTAGACTCGCGAGAGCAGCCTCCATGAATCCAAAGTCGACCTAATTTGTGTAGGAACTCGTCTATTTTGGCTTATGACGTCACTTCCGCTTTATTCCTCTCTGATTGGTGCGCGGATTGTGTGCATTATAATGTTATTTGCTAGTTTTATGTTATTATTATTATTATAATGAGCTTTGTTGTTACTTTTATTATTATTATTGTCATTATTATGATTATTGTGACTATTGATATAAATGTTATTAATCCTATTATCAACATTATTATCAATATTTTTCTATCGTTCTTATATTAATCATTACTACTCTTAACATTATTATCATTACCATTATTATTACTATCATTACTATCATAGTTATCATTGATAGTGTTATTAGTAGTAGTAGTAGCAATAATGATAGCATCAGTAGTAAAGGCGCTCTGAAGTGAGAAGGCTTAATCAATTTTGTTTTTTTACCCATGAGGAAGATTTTAAAAAATACTTATATGCCATGCTAGGCCTACTCACCTGGCGGCCTGTATTGAAGTCCGACATTCTGAGTGTTGCAATTGAACACCGGACTCTAAAAGGAGAAAGAAAGGGATTGAATAACTAGAAGGTCCGCCATTAGTTAGCTTTCTGTTTTGTCCGAATAAATCAATATCAGTTTAATATGAAATGAATAAAAATGTGATATGGGTATATTACCTTTACTCAGATTGGCTGCTTTATTTTCATGTCTGCAAAATATTTATCCAGACTTCTGCATGTATTGGAACTTGTCTAAGTAAACATTGGCTCAAACAGCTATCTTCTGATGGTCTTTTCTCTCTATACTCTTCAGTGTTTTACTGTTGTTGTTATCTCTCTCTCTTTCTCTTTCTCTCTTTCTCCCCCCCCCCCCCTCTCTCTCTCTCTCTTGCTCTCTCTCTCTCTCTCTCTCTCTCTCTCTCTCTCTCTCTCTCTCTCTCTCTCTCTCTCTCTCTCTCTCTCTCTCTCTCTCTCTCTCTCTCTCTCTCTCTCTCCTCTCTCCTCTCTCTCTCTCTCTCTCTCTCTCTCTCTCTCTCTCTCTCTCTCTATCTCTCTCTCTCTCTCTCTCTCTCTCTCTCTCTCTCTCCTCCTTCCCTCCCTCCCTCACCCTCTCTCTCTCACACACACACTCTCAGAGAACAGAATAACATCAGGATTTGTAAAGCGGCTAAGAATAGAAATGAGATGAAGGAGATAAACATGATAAGAACAGAATACGAAACACTCATAACTGAGTATCCCTGTTCTATGATATAAAAAATAATGTTATTGTTGTTTTTCAAGATGTGCTTGCCTTGAGGATCCACGAGTGGGACTCGTGTTACATTTTAGTATTCTGAACTTACACAATATTCTTATATAACATTATATGTATGATTTGAATGAGAAAAATGACAGAGAGAGAGAGTGGGAGAGAGAGTGAGTGAGTGGAAGAGAAAGTGAGTGGGAGAGAGAGAGAGAGAGAGAGTGAGTGGGAGAGAGAGAGAGTAAGTGAGTAGGAGAGAAAGTGAGTGGGAGAGAGAGAGAGAGAGAGTGGGAGAGAGAGAGAAAGTGGGAGAGAGAGTGAGTGAGTAGGAGAGAGAGTGAGTGGGAGAGAGAGAGAGAGGGCGAGAGAGAGAGTGAGAGAGAGATAAAGAGAGAGAGAGAGAAAGTGGGAGAGAGAGAGAGAGTGAGTAGGAGAGAAAGTGAGTGGGAGAGAGAGAGAGAGAGATAGATAGAGAGAGAGAGAGAGAGAGAGAGAGAATTATACATAGATCAGGAGTATATGGATCCCCTACAATAATACAGCCCCCCTCCCCCCTCCCCCCCTTCCCCCTTCTTTCTAGTGAGAGTCAACCGAGTACATAAACCTAAAACAAAACCAGATCAACTCAAAGGTTCATATTTTAAAAGAAGTTACAGGTCGGTGTGTTATCGCCTTTATAATGTTGTGCTTCATTGTTTCCAACCGAGCGTACTAAAGGAGGACGCTGTGGTATATTGTAGGTAGATTTACAGTCGGGTTGATAGATAGATAGCAAAATAAGTGGATGGACAGGTAGGTAGGTAGGTAAGTAGGTAGGTAGATAGGTAGGTAGGTAGGTAGGTAGGTAGGTAGGTAGGTAGGTAGGTAGGTAGGTAGGTAGGTAGGTAGGTAGGTAGGTAGGTAGGTAGGTAGATAGGTAGATAGGTAGGTAAGTAGGTAGGTAGGATGGTAGGTAGGTAAGTAGGTAGGTAGGATGGTAGGTAGGTAGGCTAACAGATACGATAGATTTATAAATTGATAGATGGTATGAACAGTTTGTTAGACAGAAAAAAATATTTAGATGGAAAAACTGAGTGATAAACAAGAAGCAGAGAAACGGAGAAAAAATAAAGATATAACATGTGATAGATACTTTTATCAAAGCTCTTGTGTGATACATCCTTCATAGATTATACAAAGCTTTTTTTCTACAGCTTCGGTGTATATTTGTTGAACAATGAATCACATGCTCATACAGAAAACAATACTCTTACCATCACTTTTTATCATGATCATTTACAGGCTTATGTCATCGTTTATTCCCGTTTATTCCCCCCACGCACAATATAAACAAATATATAATATAAACATATAAACTATATAATATAAAAATATATAATATAAAAATGTAAACAAACAAACGGAAGGCTTGCTTGGACTGTTATTTGTCCACTAACGATGGTCAGGGTGGTTTGAGGGGAGGGGGAGGGGAGGGGAGGGGGAGAGGAGCCACACGGACGCAAACAAACAAAGGTATGGCTTGTTTGCTCCTTTTAGTCCTTTCATGGTCGTCAGCGGTGGGATGATTAGGGGGAGGGGGGAGGAAGAGGGGAGGAGAGGGGAGGAGAGAGGAGCTGAGGGAGGGAGGAGAAGAGGGAGAGGAGATGAGGGGGGGGACAGGGAGGGGGGGTGGTTGAGATAGAGGGGGGACGGTCACGTTATTGATTCCATCTGGAGGTCGGGCTTTGAACCAGGAACAGCAATTGGTTAATGTAATTACAAATTCTACTCGTCGCCGCCGACAGCGTAAGAGGTTATGGAGGTCGGGGTGACTTTTTGCAGTGGCTGAGGAGGTTGTGTGTGAGATGTGTGCGAGGGAGGTGGTAATGGGCGTGTTTGTTCGTGGGAGAGAGAGGGAGGAGACAGTTGATGTGGAAGGGAGGGGGGGGGGCAGAGGATAGGAGGGAGGAGAGATGATGAAAGAGAGAGAGGCAAGGAGAAATATATATGTATATACATGTATGTATATGTATATGTATATATGTATATATATATATATATATACACACACACACACACACACACACACACACACACATATATATATATATATATATATATATATATATATATATATATATATATATATATATATATGAATATTTATATGTCTGTGTATGTGTGTGTGTGTAAGAAAGAGAGAGAGAGAGAGAGAGAGAGAGAGAGAGAGAGAGAGAGAGAGAGAGAGAGAGAGAGAGAGAGAGAGAGAGAGAGAGAGAGAGAGAGAGAGAGAGAGAGTAGCCAGGATCGGCCACTTACAGTACATCTCAATCAGCCGAACAGCCGCGATACCCCACGACAATTCCAGGAATCCGGCACTTGGGCCCAATCAGCTATAGGAGGTCCTTCAACATCATATGTCGAATAACAATTAACTACCCAAAACCTTCATGAAAGCATTAGGCGATAGCTACAGTAACTATATACCTTATGGAGCATAGGATATATTTCTTTCGAAAATTGTGCATTAATTCTAATAAGACTGCAAGATGACTCTATTTAATCTAAGAAAGTTTAAGAGAGAGAAAGTTAAGAAAAAAATACATTTTACGAGTTCTCAGTTTTAAGCCGGTGTTGATTAAAGGTATTACATTTCACTTTACATTCACTGAGCGAGAAATAGATTCATTATCTTCACATTGCAGATGCATATAATCAAACGCGTGCATCGTAATCAAACACATTGTTATTTTCGTGCTATTCAATCAATAGGATCAAACGTTGCTAGGTTGCCAGATGTGCAAACAAGGTCTTCCCCCCCCCCCCCCCGCCCTCTAATATAGCATAGCCGTCGCACTAGCGCTATTATGGGGCTGTTTGCACGAAATTTTCCCCCGTTCAACATTACTCGTTATGTCGCACGAGCACGCAAGGGGTAGATCTCGTAAAGGGGCCGCGTCCCTTGTGACTTCAATCACAAATTCGAGAAAACAAAGATGGCGGGTTAGAGAGAGCGATGTCATGATGCTAATTTTATCGCTCAGTTCCTATTTTTTGGTTAGGCTTTTTTTTTCTTTTCTTTTTTTCTTGACTCGCAAAAACTGGGATGCATTTTTTTGCTCGTTCAGAACGTATGCTAACCTTTCGTATTATGATGTTTGTTGCAGTGACATAAACAAACAAAGGTACATTTAAATCTTGATAGAGCCAGAATACGTATATCGTAAATAAACAACACAATATATGTTGATATCTCTAACATAATTAGATATGTGTATATGTATGTAAGAGTCCCTCACCCTCCCATAAGAACTCCTTACAGATTTTGCATTAAGAACTTGCAGATTTTGCAATAAGAACTGCAGATTTTGCAATAAGAACTCCTTGCAGATTTTGCAATAAGAACTCCTCACAGATTTTGCAATAAGAACTCCTTGCAGATTTTGCAATAAGAACTCCTCACAGATTTTGCAATAAGAACTCCTTGCAGATTTTGCAATAAGAACTCCTTGCAGATTTTGCTCTGCTAAATGCAACAAACCCACTGTCCCAAGCCCGGGGTAAACTGGTGGAAAATGGAAATGGAAATGTGTTGCCTACAGCCTTGTGGAGCGCTGGTTGCTTACCATACCCTAAAGTACGGTTTCTTGATATTTTCGGCTCTATTCTGCAGTCTAAGTTAAAGCATATTTCGGTGCTTTGTACATTATATGGTTTCATTTTATACTGCTTCCTCTATACTGCTGTATGTGTTAACGGTTGGATTCTTGCTACGTCCGGTTTTACAGCTAAAGAATAACCGCTACAGGCCATAATACTCTCCAGAGTCTCTCTCTAAGCTTAAAATAACGCCCATATCTTGTAATATTAATTTCCTCTCCGTCTTATGTTGTGTATCTCGCAGAATATTCTAAAACCAAGGCGACATCACCCCACGCAGAGTTGATATCATGCCAAGATGCCAATACCCCCAGGGGACGTAACCACACCCCCCACCCCCACCCCTACTCCATCCCTCCCCTCCCCCTTCCCCTTCCAACCCACCTTATCCCCCACCGAGTTCAGCATTAGTCTCCTGGTTGGTGGAATCTAGTTTAAGTTCGGTGTATTGAGTTAGCCCTTGACTCTCTCAGTATATCTCGGCATCTTTGAAGCCTTCTGGGAAATTCCAGCATCGTCTTTCTGTTTGTTTGTATGCTTATCTGTGTCTTTGTTTGATTGTTTTCGGTTTGAAGTGCATGGAAGAATAACCTTTCTTGCAATAGTTCTATTCTTTTCATGTTATTTTCCTGTGCATATTGGTTAAGGTCTTTTGGGATATACGAGTGGGAATTATAGAAAAGAAGCGTATGTGTGTAGGTGTGTGTTACCGTTGCATGAAATCCCTCGCTGCAATTGCACAGCGGGAATGAGCGGAAGCGCCTAGTTCAAAAGGAATTACGCAAGGGAAACTTTTTTTTTTTTTTTTTTCAAGGAAACAGAAGCAGTTGTTTCGAGACAGCTTCGAATCCAAATGAGAGTCTCGAGTAACGCCTCGGTGTGGTTCGCTTTAATTTGTGTTGTTCAGAGAGAATTTTCCTTCGGCTCATTGTCGGACTTGCTGTCTGATAAATTTTATTCATCGTGTTGCATTTTTTCCTGGATCCGAATGTCCAGGTTGCTGAGGCTGTTCATCGCGCTTTGTTGCCGGATATTGCCATTTTGAATTCCTGTTTGTGAATATACGCATCTGGGTAATCGTGAATGCGGTTGTTGATTTAGTTCTCGGTTCACAATAGTGATTGATGAAACGATGGTAAAGGGAGCTATACACCATTTTTTATCGTGTTGTTTAATACAGGATCAGGAAACCGATATTACTTTTTCATAGTCAATTTTAGAATGATGTTTTGCTTTTGAATTCGTGTAAATTCTGCGTGTGCGTGCGTGTTTGTGTGTATGTGTGTGTGTGTAAATCCTCAAGTTTAGCATCGTGTAATGATTGACGTAATATCAATGTTAATCCAATATGCTTAGGGAAATAACTAAGAAATTCCCGTGGTTATTGTAAGGGTGATCGAGGAATACAAGACAAAGAGGGGAAGGAAAATCATCACAATTAGATTATGGATGACACTCTTGGTCATTCATAAAGTTAGTCGCAGAAAAGACGATCTATAAAGGAAAAAAATATATATATGAACTTTTCCATATCCTTCTTCTCACAAATGGAAGTCCTCACGCTTCCAAATGGTTCAGTGGGTCCATTAATGAATATGTATATACGTGGGCGTGATGCGTACAACGAGAGAGGATAGGAAAGGGGGTGGAGATGAATAAGGGCTGGTATGTGCCGCTATTTCTATGGTCATTTTGTGTTGTTTTAATCTTTATTTGCATATCTTCGTAAAGTGCGGGGTGATAAATATAGAAGTCATTGTAATTTGAAAATCTTATATGGCTATTGTGGATTCTTAGCTTAATATACACGTTTTTTGTTTTATGATGAGAACACGCAATGAAAAGTGTGACGATAAATTTTCATCCTCTGTTAACAAAGCTCACGGTCTGGCAGAGAGATACACAGCACATAATCCATTGAGCGTATAAATCACTTATTTTTTGCCACTCCTGCCTCCTCCTTTTCCTCCTCCCCCTCCTCTTTCTTCTCATCTTCCCCCTCCTCCTCTTTTTCCTCTTTCTCCTGCTCTTACCTCTCATTCTCCTCCTCCTCCTACTCTTTCTCTTTCTCTTCCTCCTACTCTTCTCCTCTTCCTCCTCTACCTCCTCCTCCTCCTCCTCCTCCTCCTCCCTCTCCTCCCTCTCCTCCCTCTCCTCCTCCTCATCATCATCCTCTTCCTCTTCCTCGTCTTCCACCTCTACCTTCTTCCTCCTCCTCTTCTTCCTCCTCCTCCTCTTCCTCCTCCTCTTCCTCCTCCTCTTCTTCCTCCTCCTCTTCCTCCTCCTCCTCCTCCTCCTCCTCCTCTTCCTCTTCTTCCTCCTCCTCCTCCTCCTCCTCCTCCTCTTCCTCCTCCTCCTCCTCCTCCTCCTCCTCCTCCTCTTCCTCCTCCTCCTCTTCTTCCTCCTCCTCTTCCTCTTCCTCCTCCACCTCCTCCACTTTCCTCTCCTCCTCTTCCTCCTCCTCTTCCTCCTCCTCCTCTTCCTCCTCCTCCTCCTCCTCCTCCTCCTCCTCCTCCTCCTCCTCCTCCTCCTCCTCCTCCACTTTCCTCTCCTCCTCTTCCTCCTCCTCCTCCTCTTCCTCCTCTTCCTCCTCCTCCTCCTCCTCCTCCTCCTCTTCCTCCTCCACCTCCTCCACTTTCCTCTCCTCCTCCCCCTCTTCCTCCTCCACCTCCTCCACTTTCCTCTCCTCCTCCACCTCCTCCACTTTCCTCCTCCTCCTCTTCCTCCTCCTCCTTCTCCTCCTCCACCTCCTCCACTTTCCTCTCCTCCTCTTCCTCCTCCTCCTTCTCCTCCTCCTCCTCTTCCTCTTCCTCCTCTTCCTCTTCCTCCTTCCCACCAACAAAGCCTATGAAATTAGGCGAGAGACCCCCGAAATATTC
>BOPN01003017.1:85000-90000 GCA_017312705.2 Penaeus japonicus | reverse complement strand
TGAAACGCTCTCATGATCAACAACATGATCCCTCCCTCATTACTTTAACACTCATAATCATATCAAGCACTGTCATTACCAGCCTCTAGATCATCCATCTCATTATCATATCTCTTATTCCAATGCTTGGCTACATTTATCTCACGGTCCTGTAATCTGATTTATTCATTTTCTCCTCATTTCATCTTCATTTTACACTCCCGTCTTGTTTCTATTTTTCAAATAAACTCCCACGAAGATTAATGGGAGGATTATTAATTATACTGGGTGGAAGACACTCATGAACATTATTACAGACAAATAACGAACATTTATTGTTGGTATTCATAGTCTCTCACACACACTCATACTCATAATCATACTAACAGTGACACTCACACTCGCACTAATTTTCACTCCTACTCTGCCACGCTTGTTTACTTATTCATTCACTCATTCATTCAGTGACTCACTCATTCATTCACTCATTCATTAATTCATTCATTCAATAGCTCACTCACATACAGATGCACACACACGCACATACACACACACACACACACACACACACACACACACACACACACACACACACACACACACACACACACACACACACACACACACACACACACACACACACACACACACACACACACACACACACACACACACACACACACACACACACACACACACACACAAAACAACAACAACAAACACAACACACACACACACACACACACACACACACACACACACACACACACACACACACACACACACACACACACACACACACACACACACACACACACACACACACACACACACACCAATGCATATACAGACAGACAAACACACAAATAATATTTATGACAATCAATATTCAACATTATCAGGAAACTCATAATACAATATTACTCGCGATAGTGTCAGTATACGTACGTACGGAGTTTATTGAGGGAAATGTTGAGAGGTTGTGCAAGTGACTCGGTAATTGCAGAGAGTAAAATATGCAATTGACGTTTGATATTACATCTTCCTCAGATTTCCGGTATTGCATTATGGAATTACTCATTCTAATTAATACCTTCATTACGTTATATTTCTCCCAGATTCTCAAACTTTGAATAAATTGGTGAATTAATATTTCTAAAAGATGGAAAAGCAATTAAATAAATGTCAGACTTGCTGCCGCCTCGTTTCTTGCAAGTTGGCAATGAAAGTCGCATTAAGAGTGAAAGAGGAAGGGGGGACAGGAAGAGAGAGACATAGAGAAAGAGAGAGGGTGAGGGAGAGGAGGAGGGTGATGGAGAGAAAGAGGGAGAAGGAGAGGAGGAGGGTGAGGGAGAGGAGGAGGGTGATGGAGAGAAAGAGGGAGAAGGAGAGGAGGAGGGTGAGTGATAGGGAGGGTGGTGTAGGGGAGGGGACGGGGGATTGAGAGAGAGAGGGGGGGAGGGAGAAATGTAGAAAGAAAGAGAGAATAGGAGAAAGAGAAGGAAATAGAGAAGAAAGGCATACACGAGAGAAAATCTGAAAGAGATCGATGGGTGGAGAGAAACTGAAAATAACGACAAAGGGAACAGAAACTTAAAAAAAGAAGAAAAGGAAAAGAGAGAAAGATAGGGAGAGGCAAAGAGAGAGAACAGGAGACAGAGGGAGAAAGGGAGCGAATGGGGTCTAGATGAATTATTTAATCTTCTCAAAGTCGCCAGGTAATTACAGTTTCACCCCTCGATATCTTGCGAAATCTGATGCTGCAACACAAAGGAGATGTTTGCTATATGTTTCTATGTAAACGTATTTACATAAAAAAAAAAAAAAAATATATATATATATATATATATATATATATATATATATATATATATATATATAACATATATATACATACATATATACATACTTACATATATATACTTCATCGAGTTAACTTGATCAACATCTTGACAAAACATAATAAACAAAAATATGAAAAGAACAAGGAACAAAACATCTTCATAACATACAATACTTATATAACATCATAAGAGGAAGTATTATCCCTGTAAGATACTGCAAGTAGGAATATAGTGAGTGTCTAAAGTATTAGTTCCTCATTCCTGTTGTTCAGGATCTCTGGGTTCATTCTTGGAACCGAAGGTAATAATACTGATATAATTTCTTCCTGTGAAAAGCCCATAAAATCCTTTGTTCAGCTCCTAATTGAATTTGAAGAAGGGAGAGAAAGAGAAAAGGAAAGACAGAGAGGGAAGGTAAGAGACGATAGGAAGAGGAAGATGAGGAGGAGAGGAGGAGATTTAGATGAAGAAATTTTCCTTTCTAATATAGCAGAGACCAGAACATTATCTGAATTATGAGTTTCCTTTTAGGATTAAGTTTCACTCGAGTAACTGTGGCAGGATATTTATCTCATCACAGTGAATCTCTTCATGGTGATGTAATTCCCATTAGTTGCATTAAAGCTTTTTTATATTTCTTATGTATATATATATATATATATATATATATATATATATATATATATATATATATATATATATATATATATATATATATATATATATATATATATATATATATATATATATATATATATATATATATATATATATATATATATATATAGATAGATAGATAGATAGATAGATAGATAGATATAGGTATATATAGATATAGATAGATAGATATATGTGTTTTTTTTCTATATTTATTTCTTTTTTTATCGTATACTGTATAATCATGATAATCCCCACATCGTTAATTTCTTTCTCTCCCACTCTCTCTCTACCGACCTGCCCTACTTTCCCTGCATCATATATCTTACATCATATCCTTTCCTCTTTTTCCCTTTTACTTTCCCCTCGTCAGGAAAGAGATCCTCGGGGGCCTCTTAGCACATAAGAGGGGGAGCGTGTACTAATAATGGAACGAGCATCCACCTGTCCTGTTGTGTTATTGTTGTTGTTGATATTTTTGGGTTTATTTAAGGGGAGAGGGGGAGGAGTGAGGAAAGGACGCTTTTGGGGTAAGATTTAGGGAGAGTGGGATGTGTATCTCTTTACGAACGAAATAAGAGGATTTGTTTTTTCGTCTCTCTCTCTCTCTCTCGTTCTCTTTCTTTCTTTCTCTCTCTCTTTCTCTCTCTCTCTCTCTCTCTCTCTCTCTCTCTCTCTCTCTCTCTCTCTCTCTCTCTCTCTCTCTCTCTCTCTCTCTCTCTCTCTCTCTCTCTCTCTCTCTCTCTCTCTCTCTCTCTCTCTCTCTCTCTCTCTCTCTCTCTCTCTCTCTCTCTCTCTCTCTCTCTCTCTCTCTCACTCTCTCTCTTTCATTCTCTCTCTCTCAATCTCTCCCTCTTCCTTCCTCTCTCTCTCTCTCTCTCTCTCTCTCTCTCTCTCTCTCTCTCTCTCTCTCTCTCTCTCTCTCTCTCTCTCTCTCTCTCTCTCTCTCTCTCTCTCTCTCTCTCTCTCTCTCTCTCTCTCTCTCTGTGTGTGTGTGTGTGTGTGTGTGTGTGTGTGTGTGTGTGTGTGTCTCTCTTTCTCTCTCTTTCCCTCTCTCTCTCAATCTCTCCTTCTTCCTTTATTTCTCTCTCTCTCTCTCTCTCTCTCTCTCTCTCTCTCTCTCTCTCTCTCTCTCTCTCTCTCTCTCTCTCTCTCTCTCTCTCTCTCTCTCTCTCTCTCTCTCTCTCTCTCTCTCTCTTTCTCTCTCTCTCTCTGTCTCTCTCTCTCTCTCTCTCTCTCTCTCTCTCTCTCTCTCTCTCTCTCTCTCTCTCTCTCTCTCTCTCTCTCTCTCTCTCTCTCTCTCTCTCTCTCTCTCTCTCTCTCTCTCTCTCTCTCTCTCTCTCTCTCTTTTTCTCTCTTTCTCTCTCTTTCCCTCTCTCTCTCAATCTCTCCTTCTTCCTTTCTCTCTCTCTCTCTCTCTCTCTCTCTCTCTCTCTCTCTCTCTCTCTCTCTCTCTCTCTCTCTCTCTCTCTCTCTCTCTCTCTCTCTCTCTCTCCGCTTACCTCTCTATTACTCCATCTATGTTCCCTACTCCACTGCCTATAAACCAATGCACATATACGCCACTATATCTAACAGATCTGCGTGCATGGTTGTGCATGTGTTTTACCCTCTATATTTTCAATCTGATTCCTCCATTTCCTTCTCCCTTTGCGCCTCTCCCATCCACTAGTTTTTGTTTCGCTTTGAGGTTCCTATGTTCTTGCATTCGTGTAGGTATTTTAAGATAAATTGAGACTATTAAAATACATTCAGAATGCCTACAGACATAGATACATACTTATAGACATACATACGTACTTGCATATATACATAATACATACATACATATATACACACATATACACACACAAACATACATACATACATTCATACATACATACATACATACATACATTCACACATACATACATACATACATACATACATACATACATACATACGTACGTACCCACATACATGCATGTATACATACACACATACATAAATGCATACATACATGTATACATACATACATACATACATATATACATCATACATACATACATACATATTTATAAACGTAATATATACATACATATATGCATGTACACATACACTTATATATACATGAATATATATGAATTATACCTTTTACATCATCCTCATACATACATAACAATTCCTAAATGCGAATGTGTCTAGTACGAAAATAAATACTGGAATGCTTGTCTTTTTGGAACGCGTTGTCGGGAATATGTGAGTTTTACGATTTCTTTTATAATAAATATTTATGCATCCATATATGTATCCTCATTCCATCCTCCCAACGCCGCCCTCTGATTTTCACATATTCACACATAAACACACATAAACACACACACACACACACACACACACACACCCAACTCCCTCCATACTCCCCTTATACACCCTCCCCTTCCCCCTTCATCACTCTCACTCACGCCCCCTGCCTTTCTCTCCCACCTCCCTCAACACCCATAGTCACCCTCCCCCCTCATCACCCTTAGTCACCCCCAC
>BOPN01003017.1:65000-67500 GCA_017312705.2 Penaeus japonicus | reverse complement strand
TCTCTCTCTCTCTCTCTCTCTCTCTCTCTCTCTCTTTCTCTCTCTCTCTCTCTCTCTTTCTCTCTCTCTCTCTCTCTCTCTCTCTCTCTCTCTCTCTCTCTCTCTCTCTCTCTCTCTCTCATTCTCTCTCTCTCTCTCTTTCTCATACTCTCTCTCTCTCTCTCATTCTCATTCTCTCTGTGTCAGTCTTGTTGCCTCTTTCTATCTCTCTCTCTCTCTCTTTTACCTCTCTCTCTCTCTCTCTCTCTCTCTCTCTCTCTCTCTCTCTCTCTCTCTCTCTCTCTCTCTCTCTCTCTCTCTCATTCTCATTTTCTCTGTGTCAGTCTTGTTCGCTCTCTCTTTTCTATCTCTCTCTCTCTCTTTCTCTCTCTCTTTCTCTCTCTCTCTCTCTCTCTCTCTCTCTCTCTCTCTCTCTCTCTCTCTCTCTCTCTCTCTCTCTCTCTCTCTCTCTCTCTCTCTCTCTCTCTCTCTCTCTCTCTCTCTCTCTCTCTCTCTCTCTCTCTCTCTCTCTCTCTCATATGTGTGTGTGTGTGTGTGTGTGTGTATGTATAAACATTTCCGTTAAGACTTTCCCTACGGAAGTGCCACCGGAAGGGGCCTGGGAAGTTGCTTTTGGCTTCACTTTAAACAAGATTAGTGCCATCACCCTCAAGAAGTCCATATCCTCGGAACATGAAGATGATGAGTGTGTTCTGAAGTTAGGAGTTGGGATTCTGTGATTCTCATTGTGTCAAGAGATAGGAAGTCTTGCATTATTACGTTTATATAGTGGAGATGAAGGGCTGGTGATGCGTTGTTTGGTTTGTTTTTCTTTGTTTGTTTGTATTGTGCGATTTGTTTGTATAGTTGATTGTGTGAAGAGCACAAAGATTTTCAAAATGTTTAATCCTGCTGTTTGATCAACTTATGAGTCTCTTGTCGAGCACAAAGACATTATTTTAGCCTTCTAAGTTCGTAAAGGTTAAGAGCCACTTTTGGTATATTGATAACCATGTTGTCTTCTACGTTACCATTATCTTAATCTTCTTCATATTTTCCTCTTTTATGAGTCTCAGGGTATTTGATTCTTCCTCTATTTCTTCCCCTCCCTTAAAAAAAAATCATTTTTTTTATTTCTTTGTTTTTACTTCCTTACAAACGGCCTTTCCACTCCCTTACCTCCACGTTTCCGAGCCTTTTACCTCAACATGACCACTACCCAGCGTGCAATTCCCTTCTGCCTTAGGATTATTATAACACTGCTCCCCATCAGCGCTTAAGTTGCACTGCCTTATTATCCTCGCAGTGCCACATTGACGCCCTTGCATTCGCTTATTGCTGTGAACTTGTTGCTGTAACTGTGGCACTTCCTGTCGTGATACATGATGCCAAACGTGCATAATTCTTCGGTTGTTGGTTGTTGCTGTCCTCAAAATGTTGCAGTGGTTCGCCTGTTTAGTGTGGATGTGTGATGTTAATTATTTGTGTTGTGTGGCAGTGGATGCATGGATGTATGTGGGTGATGCAATCGCGTCATTTACTCTCTTACTCTCTTCTGGCTATGACTATTTTGTATAAATGATTGTACATCCATTCATTTGTTTGTTGTTCTTTCTTTTTGCTGGGATTTGTTTTCCTCTCTTCTCTCCTCTCTCTATCTTGTATCGCTCTCTATCCATGTATCTATCTATCCATTTTTCTTACTTTCTTTAATTTTTATCCTTCATTATTTTCTCAATTTCTTTCTTTCTCTTTCTGTTCTCTGCGATTTCTCTCTCTCTCTCTCTCTCTCTCTCTCTCTCTCTCTCTCTCTCTCTCTCTCTCTCTCTCTCTCTCTCTCTCTCTCTCTCTTCTTTCTCGTATTCTTTTCACTCTCTTGCTTTCTCTCTCGCTTTCTGTTCTCTTTTTTTCTTCTCTCTCACTCTCTCCCCCAATCTCACTCTCACTGTCCTCTCTCTCTGTCTCTCTCTCTCTCTCTATCTATCTATCTATCTATCTCTCTCCCTCTCTCTCTCTCTCTCTCTCTCTCTCTCTCTCTCTCTCTCTCTCTCTCTCTCTCTCTCTCTCTCTCTCTCTCTCTCTCTCTCTCTCTCTCTCTCTCTCTCTGGTTCTCTCACCCCCCCCTCTCTCTCTCTCAATCTCTCTCTCTCTCTCTCGTTCTCTCCCCTCCCTCTCTCTATTTCGTTATCTTCCTCCTCTCTCTCTCTGTCTCTCTCTCTCACTCCTTTTTTCCTTTGATGTTTACCCATCTTTCTCTGTCACTGCATATTTTTTCTGTTTCGTTGGATATTGGAGTCCTCATGGGAGGGTATTTGTTAGGTGCTTTATTGCCAATTTCGTTCACTCGCTTCCTTTCGTTCGCTACTTCTTATTCTTCGTTTCTCTCTCGCTCTCGCTCTCATTCTCACGTTTTTTGTTTTTTGTTTGTTCGTTTTTTCTCGCTCTCTCTCTCTCTCTCTCTCTCTCTCTCTCTCTCTCTCTCTCTCTCTCTCTCTCTCTCTCTCTCTCTCTCTCTCTCTCT
>BOPN01003017.1:50000-55000 GCA_017312705.2 Penaeus japonicus | reverse complement strand
GTTGTTGTTGTTGTTGTCTTCGTGTTTGTTGTTGTTTTGTTATGTTTATATTTTGTTTTTTATTGTCTTTATGATTTTTTTTTCTGTATTGGTACTGTTGTTTATTTCTTCTCATCATTATTGTTTTTGTTGTTGTTGTAGTTATCATTATTATGATTACTATTGTGGTTATTATTATTATTGTTATTTTCATGATTATTTTTATTATCGTCATAATCATTGGCATTATCATTAGGGTCATTAGTATCCTCATTATTATCATTATCATTATTATTATCATTATCATCAATACCATCATTATATATATTATGATCATTATCAGTGTTATGATTGTTTGAAAAATCATAATTAGTGACGTCACTATTATCCTAATCATCATTACAATTATCCTCATCCTTATCATTATCACCATTATTATCATAATTTTTTATTATCATCATTATCATCATTGATGATAATAATAATACTGTATTTTCTTCTCTCATTGTTGCCATTACAATACACTTATGATCCATGTAATCATTACAATCATTAAATCAGCGACAATAACACTGATATGTTTTTGTACTGACATTCTAATCTGTCAAGTCATGGACATCATAACCAACACTATCATCACCATAATTAGAAACATCATCAATATCCTTTGTCTCCCTCCCACCATATGAGCTCTCTCGTGTCCTTGAACCATGCATCTTTATGCTCAATTTACATAATTATTTATGGTGATTTTATCATCAGCACAATCTTATCACGGCAGGGTGGGGAGGAAAAAAAAGGGTGGGGGGGTGGGGAGGAGAGGGGAGGAGAGGGGAGGAGGGGAGGGAAGCCACATTTCAATTATCGGATTTAAGTGGTTTCCATTACCTGATTTGGGCTTCACAATCTGTGTATGCAAATGCGTTGGTGAATGGGAGGAGGGAGAGGAATGAAAGAGTAGTAAGGAAGGGCCGATGAATGGAAGAGAAGACGGGGCGAAGTGAATGCGAATAAATGTAGGAATAAGAAATAAACAAGCAAAACAAAAATCCATAGATATCCATGCATATTTGTGATAGTATATGCAGCACATACACATACACACATACATAAACATTACATGAATACATACATCAGAGACAAATACACAAGCATATATACACACAATGAAGCCGTGCAATATACTCTATTTGAGAAATGACTCTTCACGCATTTTCGTCAAAAAAAAAAAAAAAAAAAATTGTAGTTGTGTATAGATCATTATCCCTCTCGGCCAAGTACATAAAATGACTCTGGAGAGATTAATTCCTTATTTTATGACTTTGTAATTAACCAACTCATGGTCTATCAAACCAAGTGAGTTTTATGAGAAGGATAATGGGCACTCCATGCATCCTGGCTTGGAGTATCATGATCAAAATAACTGAAAGTGTGTTTGGAAATGATGGTGATAATGGGCCATCGTCGCAGTAGATGTGACTTTCGGATTTTGATTTTGAAAAATAATGGTAGGGTCATGATTGGTATGATTAATGGTAATTGGTAATGGTAATTAATCATCTGCTAATGGTGCTTATTTATCACCTTTGTTAGATTGTTGTTCTCTCTTTCTCATCTTCTTTGATTATACTTGATATCATTATTATTATCAATATTATTGTCATTATCATTATCCTTATTAGAAGTTTTATCCTCATCATCATTATTTTTATTTTTATGATTGTCATTATTATGGATATTATTATCACTATTGATATCATTAGCATTATTATTACTTTTATTACTATTGCTATCGTTCTTATCGTTATTATTATTATCATAATCATTATTACTATTATTATTATCATTATGATTATCATTGATATTATCATTATTATTATCATTATCATCATTATTAGCATTAACATCATTATCATCAAAATTATTATTGTAATCCTCATTATCATCAACAGTATTATTGTAATCATCAATATCATCAACATTATTAATGTAATCATCATTATTTTTATAATCATCATTATCATCTTTATTTCTTCTGTTTCACAATAAACCCAACGACAGCACTAACACTCCGCCTCTCCTCTCACCCAACAGACAACAGTTCAACCACAGAGAGCACGACCTCCCAACTACGACCCGAAGATGGCTGGCGGTCGCCTTCCAACCCCACCACCCCAACCACCCCCTCAACCACCGCCACGTCACCCACGTCAACCAAAATGAACAACCACAAAGTCTCGAACGCAGACCAGACTTCGGACTCCTTAGTGTCCAACAACACCACCGATTCCTCCACCAAAAGCATCACATCAACCACAAACAACCTCAACAAAATCAACAGCAGCCGAAGTACCTCGGAGGTCATCACCAACGGCATCTCCACCTCCACCACAACCACCACTACCACTGCCACCACCAACACGGCGAACAACACGTGCAATGGACCCAAGGTGGAGAAGCAGTGGGTGGATGTAGTTACGGGTGAGTGATTTTTTTTTTTTTTTTTTCTTCTTCCATGTGTATTTTGCTTCTTCGTGTTCTTTGACTATGAGAGATATTTTCTTTTCTATCGTCTTTCATTTCTCTTTGTTTGATTTTTTTTCTTTTCTTTTCTTTAATCCTCATACCTTTTTATCGTGATTTTTTTTACCATCATAGATCCCATTATTGAATTGATATTGTTGTGTATGATATTACTCGGTCTTTTCGAGTGTATTGTGTGTGTGTGTGTGTGTGTGTGTGTGTGTGTGTGTGTGTGTGTGTGTGTGTGTGTGTGTGTGTGTGTGTGTGTGTGTGTGTGTGTGTGTGTGTGTGTGTGTGTGTGTGTGTGTGCGTGTTGGAAACGGAAATATTTCTTCATGCTAGTAAAGACATAACTAAAACATTTTTTACAATGTTTATGAAATATACATATTTCATAATTATTTCAGCTCGTTTGTATATCAGAAATGTCATTCGTTATTCAGTGCAAGAGGATTGTTAATTGCCTGAACCTCATAACAGGAGATAACAATATGATTAGTTATGTGATGATGAGAATAATAATAATGATGTTAACAATGATAATGATGATAATAATTATACTGTTAATGATAATAATTATGATCATGAGGATAATGAGGCTAATAATGATAAGGATAATAGTTATGATAATAACAATAATAATAATAAAAGTGACAATAATGATAATAATGACAATGATAATGATAATAATAACAATGATAATGATAATAATGCCAATGATAAGGATAATAACAGTAATAATGATAAAGATAGTAGCATTAGCAATAACGATAATAATGGTAATGATGAAAAGGTGAGAGGTGAGAGCTAGAAAGGACGAAGGAAAAGTTGTTTGAGTTTCATGGATTCCGAAGGTCGCAAATACATAACGTTGTTGTTTTACTGGTGGTGGTCTTTTTGCAGGGAGGGTTCGTGTGTTTTCGAAGATCGCAAATGCATCACGGAGTAGTTGTTGCTATTGTTGTTGTTGTTGTTGTGTTTATTTGAGGTGGTGTAGGTATTTTTGAAGAGGGTGTTTGAATTTGAAGTGTTTTTGAAGATCGCAAATATGCTAGAGAATAATTGTTTTACCCTGGTTTTGTTGTTGTTATTGTCGTTTTTTTGGAGATGGCGTATGTATTTTTTGTTGTTGTTGTTTTTGGAGATGTTGTATGCTTTTTTTGTTTGTTTGTTTTTGTTTTTGTTTTTGTTCGTGCAACGGAGCGAGATGAGAGCTATCGAGAGGAGATAGAAGAACGTGTTTGAGTTCCATGAAATTTCGAATGATCGCAAATACGTCACGGAATTACTTTAAGTAGTTATTGCTTTTGTTGTTGCTGCTGCTTTTTGATGGTGTTTTTGTATTCTTGTTATTGTTGTTGTCTTTTGTCTTTGCGGTAGTCACAGTAGTACTATTATTGTTGCAACTACTATGATTGATATTATCCGTAGTATTATTTTTTCAATCATTGTAAATCAATCACATTTCTCTACCATTTGAATTGTTATTAACATCCTTGCTATAATCATTATCACTATCATCATGACTATCATTATTCTTATCATTGTTATCACTATCCTTGTTATGATTATTATTATGACCTTCATTACTATTATTGTTTTTGTTATTATCATTATTGCCATTATTACTATTTTTCTTAATATCATCATAATTGTTGTCATTATCATTTTCAATTGTCTCCAATATCATTAACATGTTAGTTATAACAATTTCGCTATTGTCTTAATCATTGCAACGGTTTTAAGAATATTTAGACTATAACCGTTCATAATTCTCCTTTGTACATCCATACTTACTTAGGAAGAGATTAGGAAAGAGAAGAGAGAAGGATATAAGAGGGATGTAGTTAGAATAAACAATATAGAAGTTAGAACTGAATCGAAAGTAAAGAATTTGATATACAGAAGTAAAGAAACCAAAAGAAAAGAAATAATAGGTGGGGGGGGTGGATGAGGGACGAGAGAAATATAGAGCAAAAGAAAAAATATCATGTTCCTCAAAAGAGAATAAAGAAGTTGAAATAGAATGAATAGAAAAAAAGTTGAAATACAGAAGTGAATAGAAACATAAAGAAATAGATAAACTTAAATGCAGAAGTAAATAGAAACATAAAAGAAACTGATAAGATTAAATACAGAAGTAAATAAAAAGAAAAAGAAAGAAGCCGAAAAAAGTAAAGAAATAGAAATGGAAAGGAAAGGAAAGAAGAAGGTAAGAGGAATGTAAAGAGGATAAGGGATGATTCAGCTTCGAGTTTCAAGAGGAGATTCCTGTCCAAGTGTCATCTCTTGTTTTCCTCAATTGGCATTACCTCAAGGGCCTTATTCTTGTCTCCTTGTTTGCTTCATTTTGCACCAGAATAAAGCGGATTGTTTTATGCAATCGGAATCAAGAAGAATGGGGGAGGGGAGGGGGTTAATGTCTGTGTGGTTGGGGTATATATGTATATGTATGTGTATCTGTGTGTGTGTGTTTATGTGTGAGGGGAGGGAGGGTA